>CAEGAF010162316.1:0-19244 GCA_903067075.1 Micropoecilia bifurca | reverse complement strand
CTTTAAATGTATAGGTGCTGCTGGTCCCTTGGTAACTCTAACCAAATCACCGCGGATAAATGTCTAAAGCTACTTTGCTGACATAAAGAATGTCAACAAAACAGTCCGATTCCGGTCGGCGAGGAGAGCCTGACGCGACTGGAATGGGGCGGCCGGACGATGGTCACCCGTCTCTGTTCGCGCACAGCATGTTGGTGGAGAACATGGTGTCAGTCAAACTTTATTAACAAAACAGTTTTTTGACAACATCCCAACATGCACTGCACGCTTCTTCTACGGGGAAAATGAAGTCGGCAGCTGCTTACCGTAGTTGCTAGACCTGTTGTGGCTCAATATCGGTCCATATATAAGGCGCACCAGGTTATAAGGCGCACTGTCGGCTTTTGAGGAAACTTAAGGTTTTTAGGTGCGCCTTATAGTGCGGAAAATGCAGTAATTGTTCTTTGTTGATACAACAACAGCAATCTTTAATGTATTGTGGGGCAAATCCATTCAGTGATTTATAACTAACAACAGTATTTTAAAGTCTATTCTCTGAGCTACAGGGAGCCAGTGGAGGGACTTTAAAACTGGAGTTATGTGCTACATCTTCCTGGTTTTAGTGCGAACGTGAGCAGCAGCGTTCTGGATCAGCAGCTGTTTGATTGATTTGCTAGGCAGACCTGTGAAGAAATTGTTGTGTCTTCATAGTGTTGTGTGACTGTTGTGACACTGTTGATTGCATTGCGACTGCATTGATTTAGTCGCAATCAATGCGACTGAAAATAAATGCATGGATAAGTTTCTCTAGATCTCGCTAAGAGATAAGTCCTCGAATCCTGGAGATGTTCTTCAGATGATAGAATAGCATTTATTCAGTGATTGGATGGATTCACAGTCACCTGCTGACATCGTAATGTAGACCTGTATATCATCTGCGTAGTTATGGGAGATAATTTTATTTCATGTTGTAAATTGAACTAGTGGGAGCATATAAATACTGAAAAAGAGTGGTCCTAGGATTGAACCTTGGGGTAAACCACATGTGACCTCTGAACTCTTTGATGAGAAGTTTCCACTTGAAACAAAGAAATCCCTGTTCCTTATGTAAGATTCAAACCAGTAGAGCACTGGACCGGAGAGTCCGACCCAACTCTCCAGTCAAATGGATCTCAATGAACACTTTTACAAGGGCCGTCTCTGTGCTGTAGTGAGCACGAAAACCAGACGTGAAGGAGTGAAAGTGGTTGGTTATCGTTAGGAAGCTATTTAATTGTTTAAACACAGCTTTTTCAATAACTTTGTTGATAAATAGGAAGTTGGAGATTGGCCTGTAATTCAGCAGTAGTGATTTGTCCAGATTGTTTTTTTTTCATCAGTGGTTTGGTAACTGCTGTTTTCAAAGCCTGGGGGAAAACACCCATTGCGAGCGATGAGTTTACTGTTTGGATCAGTTCATTTGCAATGATAGGCAGGACTTTCTTAAAGAAATGTGTGGGTAAGACCATTCAGACAGCAGGAACTTGAGCAATTAATCACAATTAATCACTATGCTTTACTTTGTAAGTTTGAAATATAAAAATGCACACAGCTATACAAACCCCTCTTGCTGCACTCCAACAATTTAGAATCCATTATCCATTATCTTGCATTTGTAGTTTCCCACACTCAACAGAAACTGAGGGAAATTTACTCCACTATACATGTAAACAAGTAGTACCAAACTTTTTCAGGAGCCAACTGAGAGATACAATCTATTTTATTTTCTAGTTCTTAGATGCAACTCTTATTGCTGTCGTTGAAAAAGTATCTTTCGCTGTTTGTAGCTTCCCATGTGTAATGCGCTGCTGTGAACTAGATAACCCTCAGAGAGGCTTTGATGTCAAAATAGATGGTACATTAAACTAATGAACTAATGAAATATCTAATGTGATATTAATGCCTTAAAATGTTCAGGTTAACCGAATGCACTAACATGTAACGTTGACATTCCTAATAATAATGTGAGAGAAAAAAAAACAGTTGAGGCATCCTACCCTCAAACAACTTCTGCAAAAAGACCAAAATATAGCCATCTGCATTTTCTGGGTGAAAACTGAACTAAAAAGCACTTCTGTTGCACATAAAGCAAGCTGAGAAATGCTTGGTTATACATATATTTTATGTATAATCACATAAAATACATTTTCGTCCACAAACAAACACAAAACTGCAATACAATGTTTTTTAAAAAGTATTTATCCGGTGAAAGTCATTGTTGGCATCGCCCTCTAGCCTGTGAACATTCGCTTCCAGCCGGTAAATATCCCAAAATGCAACTGTACATTTAAAATTTACACTACAACTGTAAATTTCCACATGTGATCCAGCGGTCTGATCACATCCCATATACTTTCCATATGAATTTCAGGTAACAGTACAGAGCTGTATTTTCAGAATCCAGCCACCTTACTGAATTTTCATGATGTAGTTTTAAAGCCATTTGTTACAATATTTGCTATCTATGTGGATCTGCAGTGTGTCTTAAACCTTTGAAGAACCCAGGGGAAACTTCCAGTGTTGTGACATCCTGCCTATTTATGGTACCAAAGAAAGCTTCCCCTTTAGCCCTCAATAACTATACCTGTTTCCATGACTGCCACATCATGAAGTTAAGAGAGTCACTCCAGCTGTCCCACCTGAGTAAACTCTCAGCATTCCTTTTCACTCTATAGGCCTTAGACAGGGCCTTCCTATCTGCAGATTACTCTGCATTTGTTAGGTGTCTCAGAAATGAACAACAGGGACAAGAGTGCAAAGAGCTGATGAGTCAGTGTATAGCCTCTCATGGAAACAGTCATACTGTCTTGCCAGTGAACAAAGCAAAGGAGATGACAGTAAAGTTCATAAGAAGCAGGAGAAGGTCAAACACTATTACCAGCATGGGAGTAAGTGGATCTGGTGAAGGGGTATAAATACCTTGGACTTCACCTGGATAACAGACTGGACTGGAAACTCAATAGTAAAGCAGCAGGAAAAAAGAATCGAGAAGATTTCATTTCTTTGGTGATTGCAACAAGATTCCGCAGATAAGTCTATAAGTCTGTTGTAGAGAATGTAAAGTTTTTGCCATTATCTGTTGTGGTAGCAACATCAGAAAAAGAGATGTGAAAAGCTCAACAAGCTGATAAAGAAGACTGGTTCTGTTCTGAGGAATGGTCTAGAACTCATGGAGATGACTGCACAAAGAAGGATTCTTTTCTTTATGAACTTTGAGGACCTGCATGAGCGTCCTCATCAGACTTTCCTACAGTAGATTGTCTTCAATCAGAGGCTGCACTTTTTGTCCCTATTAAAGGCCGATTTTAGATCGGTTGATTACAGCCATGTTTCTGTGACAAGTCAAATGCTCCAACATAAATAAACTGATCAAACAGTTTACACAGGAATGCTTTTTAGTCCACCTGCTTTCTTATACGTTGCATGTTTCTAAAACTGTACTGTAATTTGAACATAATGTTTGATTCCGGTTTCTTCCTTAGATTATAAAGATTGAATATGTGCATAGACAATCTAGTGTAAATTGAAATGTACCCTTTCACAATTCATATACAGTTATGTTTTTGTTGTATTGTTTCAGCGTTGTATATTTCACAAGCACAACAGAGTAACAGCATTGCTTGTTAACAACAAGATCAAATTCTGCCACCAAAGGCAACTTCCACTCTTATGAACCCACAGATTGTGGTTTATCAGTCACTATCTCCTGCCTGCAGACCTGACCCCACCCCTGTTGGACCGCTGTGGGGTCAGCCTAGGTTTGATGTTCCTACCAGAGTGACCAACCCAACTACATTGGCAGACTAATGATGTCCCACAGCACTGTGTGACCAAGCTGGTGACCCCCATGAGATGGGGGTGCCAAGATTTTGTGTTTTCTGGGAATTTTCAATGTAAAGCTGACAGAGCTTTACATTGGAAGCTTTGTTAACCATCCAATGCAATAAACAGCATAAACAGCCAATAACAAAATAAGCTATTTTTGAGAGCAGCAACAACATTACTGAGTGAAAGGTACCCTGGAGTAATGTTCCAGCATCGCTATTTTTCTTTACTTCATAAGTACTTAACAGCTTCAAATCTTTTATCAGCAGTGGTGTTGGGGGTTGTGGTTAGTAACATGTTTCAGCTGTTTCAGAGAAAAGGGACCTTTTTTCCATAAGCTATGGTGAAGTCAAGCAATGTAGCGATGAAGAGATGTTTTTAAGGTGGATGTTGTTCTAATGATGGGGATTTTACTTGACATTTCTGCAGCTCTGCATCAATGCAAATATGAAGAGAAGCAGCAGCTGAGCAGCAAGAGGTGTCTGTGATAAGAAAAAATAAATAAATAACACCTTTTGAGCACTTCTCACTTCCCTCACATCTGTAATAGAATTTATGGAGAACTGAAAGCATAGCTTCCTGTTTTCATGTTTCCTGTCCCTCTAAATCTGTCATTACATACTTTAGCAGCCTCTTTCTGTAGATCTAAACCAATCACAATTTGGTTTAAATTCACTCATACTGGGTTTGACTTGAGTTGGCTTTCAGAAATTGTTTTTAAAAAATCTAGAAAAAATATATTATAATAAATATTTCAGAAATCTTGTAATGGACTCTCTCCTCAAGGTTGTACTTCTATTGCCCAATAACCTCTGTAGATAAGCAACACTAGCAACAGGCTGGGACCCTGGAAGGACAAGCTTCGATTGATCTCAGAAATGCAACAATGTTTTTGGAATTCCTGTTTAGTAGAAAATAATCCCATCCAGACCTAACAGGTATAAGTATGAGCCCCAATGTCAAGGGACTCAAGGTTTTCCCCAGAAAACCTGCTGAGCCTCGTGGTAGAGGCGGCATCCCACCACTGTCCACCACTATCTCCCACTGGTCCACCAGCGCCCACCAGTGGTTCACTAGTGATCCACCAGTCATCCACCAGTTAAAACAATTTGAAAATATGACTAGATATGTGTTATCGGTTACTGAAGCACTAACTGTAGAATCTTAAAAAGGCACATTGAAATACAATTGAAATAAACAGTGTGAATATTTTGCACTTCAGTTCAATCCTAATGAAGTAATCAGCCGTTGGGTCTTAAGACAAGCTATATTATGCTGGTCCCATTTAACAGTAAACACATTTAATGTTTGCATTGCAAAATATTCTTAAGGTACAAGATATTGTGCAAAGTTGTTTGTGTTTTCTTAAATCTTCCTATTTTATTTTCTTATGTCTGCAGGTTGGTTCAGTATTTTGATTTGATGGTTGTGATTCATGCAGTATTTGCGAGAAATACTCTGATTGGATTAAAAATAACTGTGTGTTAAAAGTAACATTGTACATAGTCTGGTCCTAGAACTGGATGTGAAGCCCCTTCTCCTCCTCCTTCTTTCCTCTTCCATAGAGAACTTCGGGACAGTCTGATGGATCTGACTGAGAGACTTTGAGACTTTCAGTGCACAAGTACACACATCCTGTTCATTTTTCACCGTTGCTTTGCATCACGTCGATTCTCCATTGGAACATTACTTTTGGAGGAACCTGCTTCCTTTCTGGGATAATCATCCCAGATGCTAGTTGGGTTAATTAACTGTGTGTGTCTCTGTGACGGACTGTTGACCTGTACCCCACTTCATGCTCATCAACCACTAGTCAGGCCCCAGGATTCCATTCATCCATCCATCCATTTATTTTCTAACACCTGTCCCTAGTGCTAGTCGGGAGAGGTGCTGGTGCCTGTCTCCAGTGAACATTTCGGGCGAGAGGCAGGGTCACCCTGGACAGGTCACCAGTCTATCGCAGGGCCCCAGGATTATATGGGAATTGCTCATAAACATGTTTTTAAATTGATTAAATGTCAGAAAAGTGTTACAAATAATTTTATTTTAACTCACAGCAATTGTTGCTGTGAGGCTCTTCTCCCAGCTGAGCAACATCATCAATCAAGTCGCTGGGCTCCCAGAATCTTGAAAGGTAGAAAAACATTTGTCAGTTTTAAAAAAACAGGCATGAAAATAATATAAAAGAGGTTTAACACTGTCATTGTTAAGCTGAACAATCGCTTACCAGAGTGGCCATTATTTTCTATCGCATTTTTAGCTTTCTCTTTCATGTACAGTTTAAGCATACAAGTAAAAATACTGATTGATTCCTTCTCCACTACCTGAGGGCACAGTGTATCGAATACCAGTGCAATGCTGTGAAGGCTCATTAAGTTTGCTTCATCGACAGAAAACAAAAGTTTAAAGTAAAAACTCCCAACAAATGGAAGCAATATATAGTTAAAAGTTGAAACAGAAAAATAACACTGATAATAGAGATAAATACAACAATTAATGCATTTTACAGTTAGCAGCCTAAACAGCTTTTAGGATCTGTTTGTTGTGACTTGAAAACTATATGGAAACTCAGTGCTCTTAGCATGGAAGGGTCCCAGAGGATGTCAAAGATGTTTCATGGACAAAAATGAAAGGATTTAGCCCAAAATCTGGACTGTGGATGCTGACATTAGCTTTGGAGATGTCTGTGCTGCTACATGTTTAGCATTGAGATGTTATTTTAGGCTTGAATAGCTTTTAGTACAACTTGAATACAACATAGTCTTGTTCAGTATCCAGTTAGATACATTTTTGAAGCAAACACTAACCTCTAGTGAGCCAAGACAAGAGTCTGTCACAATAGGTCAACTGCCATTCACTAGGCCTTGTTGAAATGGACAGAACTTGTTCAAAGGGTAACATTAAAGATTTGTGAGCACAATGCATTTAAATAATCTGCTAACAGTAAAGGGAGATGTACATCATCCATGTAAAGCAAGCCACAGAACATGGCTGACTGCTGACCAGCGCTCTGTGGTTTGGAAGAGTCACCAACTTTGCAGCTAAAACTAACCTACCTATAGCTCAGGTTTGGTCTCACCGGGCTTCAGTTCACATGCTCAAAGTGTGATATTAGTGAGAACAGATGTATGTCAAATTACTCATCACAATGGAATGATCCCAATAAATATGACCAGTCAGGAAGAACTTCCCTTTAATGGGGAAAACCCCCAGCAGCAATATACCGATACAACTGGAGACTGCAGTCTCCAGATGCTGTTTCCAGAACAGAGATGGAATTAAACAGTAAAAAAGACAGGATCAAGTGTCTTGACCCTGTCAAGACACTTGGCCGCTTGTATCATCAACCTACAAGTGGTCCTCAAGGAATATTACATACCTAAATAGAAACACAACCAGATGCACCTTATAGGACAATGTCACCAATCTAAGCTGATATGTACAGATAATTACAGAGTAGTAGGAAAAACCTAGCAGATTTAGGAAAGGTTGTCAATTTGTCCTCAGAAATAACTCAGGAAAATCTAATCCAGTCCAACTATAAGCTTTATCTAATAAGAAAGTTTTAAGCCTAGTCGTAAAAGTAGACAGGTTTCTGTCTCACAGACTAAAACTGGATCTGGTTGATATAAGAGGAGCCTGAGAACTAAAGAATCTGCCTCCCATTCTACTATTAGAGCCTCCATGAACCAGCAGTAAACCTGTGGTCTGACAGCGAAGTGCTCTGTTAGGAACATCTTCACCAATCAGATCTGTGATGTTTTATGGAGATAATTATTAATTTATATGTAAGGAGAATATATCTTAAACGCTGTTCTGGAATGGAAGCTAAAACTTGATAAATATAATTTCTCTTTTTAATTTTTGTTATAACTTGTACAGTTTTGAATTAGCTGAAGACTTTTAACTGAAACAAAAAGTGAACAATAATCTTCAGAGGATCAGGTGATTGTGGTGAGTCATTACACAATGGGAGGAGAATTTCTGTGGTTATGGCAGGTCGCTTTAGCATAAAATTGGTTTAACCACGCTTGGATTCTTGATAACTTTGCTATCTTTTCTACATTAGTTTATGTCAACATAATTTTGAAAAGATGTGTCCACCAGAAGCTCAGAAACAAAAGGAGACAGCTTGTCCAACTGTTTTACTGTGAGTCCCCTCATTGTGAGATCGGCATAGCAAAGGCAAACTGCCTGTCAGCGACCAGCTGCTCTAAAAATAAGCTGTTTGTATTTTTGACAGGGTTTGACCCGTTGTGCTTTGTAGCTTTGCAACTGATCAGTGGAAAGGCTAATGAAAAGGACAAAGTGTGGGGTGCATTTGTATAATTAAATAGTAAGGGGTGAGCGTTGTTACATCCACTTACATGTTTCAATGAGTGTTGATGGCAAATGATGGTGCTTCAAGCAGCACAGGTGACACATGCTGCTTAAAGACCTTCATTTGGAGATTAAAACAAAAAGCAGTAATAAGGAAAAGATACATGGATAAAAGATTTTTATAGTTTTCCAAATAGAATGGGAAAATTTTTCTCAGGAGACATTTTCATTGTGTCCTGTGTGTGAATGTGAGCAGTGTGGCAGAAACCAACTGTGTTTTGGTTGCCATAAAATGGTTATTAATTCACAGAATCATTTGCATTGTCACTTTCATTTTCCTTCCATGTCCTTTCCACCTAAGATTGTGTGTTTTGGTTCAAACGAAGTAGAAAGTCACAAGCAGAACTGAATTCATTTTACATAAATCAAATAAAGCACAGAGCCAAAGCAGTTAGCGAAGGAGTTAGTGAAGCAGAATGTTAGAGAAAATGTGGGTTAAAATGAGCAGCAATGAAGGTCAAAGTCACTTTGATGAGCACCAAATTATTTTATCCAGAGATCATTTGTGAAATGGCAGGGGATGCTGCGGGCTACTGCTGTCAGCAGCAGGGAGGATGAAGCCTTATGCAGTCTGTGGCATTTAAGGATTGGATCAGGTTCATTAAATCTATCTGAACTCCTAGTTGATCCTGGTCTTTGTCCTTGTGAGTTCTGCTGCAAAATCAAACATTACAGTCATCTGGACGATGACAAGAAGTCAATGATTTCTTTCTGTCAGCTGAGGTGTTTAAGTGAAATAAAGCTGCTGAATATATAAAATTGATATCCAGATATCTTGCATTAAGAATTGCAGTTTCATAGGATAATTTTAATGCAATATTTTCTTCAGTTGGCTGAACAAAATCAACGTAAAATATGCAGGTTCTTAACACTTGGAGAATCATAGTCAATAGTTACTGCACTCCAGATAGTACTTTGTGATGCGAGTATAGCACACACTGATATGGTGATGGTGAAATATTCACTATATATTTAGTTTCACTTTGAAATGAGTCACAAAAATTATTCAGTATTGTTACACAATTCAAATTTCTTTCAGATGTGTTCAAGATCTTTAAATATTTGTTTACAATTAGAATAGAATATAAACAAGCACCAACCTTTCAGAATGTACTTTCTGGAATGTAAATACAAATGTGATTTTGCTAAGTAGTTCATTGAAGTTACATTTAATACTAAACTGTAGTAACAAATTATATAACCTAGAGTGACATATTGCTAGATTTAAAGCATAATGATCAATGGAAAATATTTTTGTGCCCTTTTCTAAGGTTACTAAGGCAAATAATGTCACTTTTTAATATTATGATAATGGTTTTTGTATTTTCCCTCTAAACGATGCTGACAGCCTGTGATTTCTGTCTCTGTTATCAAGACTCCGCTTCTTAAACATGAAAGACTCCAGTCCTGCTGATCCAACATTTCATAAGATTGGGTCTTTTCAAATTTAAGTTGCAAATGCCAGAAATGATAAAGTGGGTGTCAGAAAGCAAAAGATGAAACTGTGAATATTATTTAAGTTATGTCTGCCTTTGCACTTTGTTCGCAGATGAGATTCCATACAAGATCATGTAAATTAGAGCGAGCGTTTCCATTCGACATATTAGGGTGAATAATTTTTACTGTCTCATTAGTTCAGCATGTGTACCTATGTGAGTTTCAGTAGAAAAAAATAAACTATTGGAGACCAAATGTAGATTCTGAAATTGTCCAGTTACATTTTCTAATCCTAATATAATCTGTGCAATATCTATATTTCCTATATTTATTCACAATCTGAAGCTCACTGAAGCATTCAAGGGATCGAAGTCTGTCCAGTCAGATCTGATCCCAGAACATTTTTATTCGTCCAGAGAAGACAAGACAATTAAAAAGAGAATCAAAAAAGTAAAGTATTCTTTCAGTCCTTTATGTATGTATATATATATATATATTTTTTATTTTTTTTATTTTTTTTTAAAGTGCTACAGTGAAAGTTTCTTATCCCAGTGAGACTTTTTTGTTTTGTTAAAGCGATTACACCTTTTTTTATTTCCTGCCCAGCAAATCAGAAACTCAGACATCAGTTCCAAAACAGGAGTCAAAATTGCTTCTTATGCTCTAAGTGGTATAAAACACCTGCAATCAAAATGCTAACCAGTGAGTCTTTCACCTCTCCCTGTTTAAGAAGGGATGAACGTCTGTCTTCTTCACTTAAAAGAACAAGACCATGAAACAACCATGAGTCCATGAGTCCAACTGAAAGCACTCTCTGTCTCTAATTAGTGACTGATTGCTATGAAAGAAGGTCAGGATTGAAATTATTGTTTTTTGTTTGCAATGCCTACCTGTAAAAAAATACTTCAGCTTAAAGGAGTTTTCTGGATCATCAGAACTCTAGGTGAAAGGTTCAGCTGTAAAGGCGAAGCCACTGGATGTTTAAGAGTTCCATTACGGACTATGGTTTGATTTTTCTACCGTTTCAGAACTTGCTTAATGTTGGCAGCAGGTGAGTGTGTCTACCTCTTAATTTACACTGAGCTGAAGAGTTTTGAATAACAAGAAGGGAAGCAGAGAAGATGCGTCTGTCCCATAAAAACAAATTCAGTAAAGGATGTATAGAAAATGATTTATGTAGAAAAGAAAAGATGAGACCACAAGTCCTGTGTCCTGAAATCACTGAAGCATCTTGCTGCCATCTCTGTGTGTTTCTCTTCTCATGCACAAGACTGGTTACTCACAATTCTACCCAAGAACACTGTCCTGAATAAAGAGTGGGATCAAAACGTCCCTCAAGAGTAACTTCTTCTAATGATTCAGAAACAATTTGTAGATAATCTGTGGAAGAAAAGTGGAGTGTTCTGTTTGGCAGGAGGGAAAGTATGTGCTCAAACATCAGAACATTGAACATTTTTGCCTGTTGTCTTGAAACTAGTCAAATGTTAACCTCATTACAAGTTTCCGCAAAACTTTGTAATTTTGCAAATGTTAACAAAACACCATTTTGTAATTGCGGTGTTTCCTTTAAATAATAAATGCCATTAAAATCACATGTGAACAATTTTGTTCACGCAATAAGCCATTTAAAAACATGGCATGGCATCTAAACAGTTACAAGAGATACATTCATCTATCAGCCATTAGAGGAGACGTTGACATCTTGAGGTTACATATGCAGTGTTTTGGGAACATTGTAGATGACGATTCTACAATGATGATTTTAGTTGATGAAATTTGCTTAATGCTTTCATTAAGCAAATTTATCCTTAGAATTTCAATTTGCGCAATGTTGTGGCCAATGGAAATGCAGTTACCGAGAACCAATGATCAGCAGAGAAACACTCAGGTTCTAAGGAAACAGCAATGGGTCTCTACTGGTCAGAATCTGTCCGTCATTCTCCATGCACTGACGATTTAAATGTGCATTCAATCTGCCCAGACTTTGAGTGACAGAACACAGGAAATGACCTTTGTTAATGTTAAGCGACTGTTCACACAGGCAGCTTAGCAAGTGTTGCACTCCAAGCAAGGTTGAGCTAAAACTTTTTTTTGTCTCGTCAGCAAGGATGAGCTTTCTGTGGAGCAGAAATGTATTAACTGTTTTTCCATTAAAACAGACCCTATTTCACATCAATGTGTGCACAATACTGTTTACAAGCTTTGGGGCATTTTATTGTCATATACTAATTCACCACCATTGTCTCTCTTGTCTTTTTGTCTCTTAGTGATCTTTTGGGCCCAGAGTTTACAGAGACATACTACAACAAAGATGGACAGCCTGTGACTGTGACCAGTCACAATTACACCGTAGGTATCAAACAGCTTGTGTCAAGTGTAGGACATAATGTTACTCAGTGATTTTGGGAAATATGAAAAATCAATTCCTTACTTATAAACTAAACATAGTTGGTGGTCTTGGCTAAAACATTAATTTAGAGGTGCAACCTCCTGTTTTAATGTTTTTATTAATAAAATAACAATAAACTCAGTCCATAAACAAAAACCTACAAGACTCTCAGGGCGGAACCTGCCGTGGACAGTCTGGGGGGCCGACCACGGCGCAGGAGACGGACCCCAAAAAGAGGATCCGGCGGACGACTCCGGCACAGGAAGCGGGTCCGTTGGGGCGGGTCCAGCGGGTGTCACAGGCGCAGGAAACAGACACTATTGGTGTCTGTTTAAAACTGATGCAAAAGCTATTATGTCTATCAACTTTTGGTTAATAATATTCTATTTTCTTTCAGCTAGACGTTCGTCACAGTTATAAAAAATGTTTGCCATTTTAAGATTTAAGGATTGAGTATAACTGATTTAGTTTTTACGTTTAAGGCACATTTCCTCTGGCTTTTCTGCCAGACTCTTCAAAGATACTTTACAATCCTTCAAGACCACTTCAAAAGAAATCTGGTCTGGTTTTCATATGATCTTCAACAGTTAGAGTTATGCAGTCTGTGCTGCTTTACAAAGCCAAATGTAACCTCAACCCTGTGCAGTCCTCATTATGAACTAGCTTTATTAAATCATCATTCATAACTAACTGAATGATTACTACCATTGCAGTACAAGAACAGAGAAAAGTCCAGACTCAAAAATGCCAGAGTTTTTGGTTCTATGCTGGAACCTGATACAGATGGCAGGTTATTCCAGCTTCCTGACTGCTTCAGGACATTATCCACATTACATCCTGTTCAAGAAATGAGATTAATTACTGCAGGCTGGAGAGGAGGATTCTCACCAACAACTGATTAGTGTGTTGGCTCCAATAGAGCCTCGCTGCTGCTTGCTGTTCAAATGAAATACCTCATTTCATGCTCCAATAGGCTGACAGGGACATTTGAATGAACAAAATTCAACATGCTGGCATAATTTCATTCTTCAGGTGGTAAACCCTTCTTCAATATTAGCAGTGGGTCTTGAGACCCATTGAGAGACCTGCTTTTCAAAAGCAGGAAACTTCTCATATCTTTGTAGTTGAAATTTTGAAAGTTTTAATTTCTTGACTTTCTTCTCTGCTCCTGTAGCTTTTATCATAAATTACTTCAGTTCCCACAAAGGTGACTGAAGTAAACGGTTACCTGTTTAGGAGGAGTGATTCCTCTTTCAGAACAGATCAGAAAGGAGGAGGCACCGTCTCAGCTTTTGGATTTTTAATTTGATTCTTACATTTACTATTTGTAAATTCCAAAGTCTTGATTATTTTTCCAAATGCGAGCATTTGTTCTGCACAGTTAATAAGGAGTAGAATAATACACAACATTAATTATCTCCTTTACAAATAAATCAGTCATGCAGAAGCATCCACAGCTCTCTTTTGGAACAAACATGTGAAAGAAGCCATTGGATGTGTTGAAAAACTAACCCTAAACTAGTGCCGGGCCATAGAACAATACTAATATTTTATTGTGGAACAAAATAAAATAAAAAATGACAATATTAATGATTAAATTAGTCTTTAAAATTCAGTAAATCTAAAAACATAAAAATAAAATACACTTACTTTTCAGAAGATGCTGAATATAAAGGGCATGGCACACCTTTGAGATTTATATTCATTAAAAAATAAGTCTTTTTTTTCTTTTCACTTCACCTGCATTAAAGTTTGTCACTAAAACATGACAAAATTGGAAAGGTTTCCACAACTATGGCCAGATGTATAACATACCATAAATATTAAAATGAGTTTGATTCCACATTCTATGAACTATGCTAACATAGGATTGCCAAAACAAATGCTGGCAATTAAGCTTTAAGTATATCAAACATTGTGTTCTGTAAGTGTGATGTTTTTTCTAAAAGCATCAGTTCCAGCTGTTCACCGCCTGCAGCATTATGTAACAAAATGCCTAAAAGGAAAGTCATCAGTGAGGAGCTTATGGCTGGCACACACTGTTATATAAAAAAGGACATTAATATGACACACTCTTCAAGCTTAATAATGTCAATTCATGATGATAACGAATTGATACTATAAAGCTTTAAGAATCATTGCTGTATGATGTGAGATTTAATGGCTTGCAGGCTTCTCTTATTTGCTGCTGCAGAGAATTCAGATTTGTTGGATGGAGCAATATACCTGATTCTGTGGCACAGACACTTTTGTTGTATCAAAAAAATTTCACGATTCGAAATATTAAAATGTGTTAAATTAGCCCTACTCACTTTTTACAAACATCATGTTTGAACGTGTAAAGAGCTTTAACATTCACCATTTTCAGTGTTCAAATATTGCCAACAATGTTTTCCCCAGTTGAAACTGTGGTGAACGGAGCATAATTTTGTTTGTGAAGGCATGGACAGGAAAAAGACAGAAGCACTGATTTAATGGTTTTGTCTTTCAGAATCACTGCTTCTACCACGGCCATGTCAGAGGACATCCAGAGTCCTGGGTGGCTCTCAGCACCTGTTCAGGAATCAGGTACAGGCTGAAAACATCTGCAGCGGCTCTTCATTTTACAACAAATACAGCACAAAGACAAAAGGATGGTTTTCCCACTAAAGATTCAGAAAACATAAAACAAGAGCTTTTTCTCAATTTTGTGGTGAAAATATCCTGAGATATTTGCGCTCTAAAATAAAACAGATTATTGGTTGAATTATTATTCTAAATTGTTGCTTGTAGTGCTATGATTGGGTTTCCTGCTGAAGCTGTTTTTGTTTTGTTTTTTGTTCATTTAACTCTGAGATCTTTAACCTGATCAATCCAGCATATCCCATATCAGATCTTAAAAGTCTAAAGACTTAACAGAAAGATGTTGATGTGCTCTTTTCAGTCTTGTTGTCTAATAAAAATCAATCTCTCTTTGGTTAATCAGGATTAGTTTAATAAACTAATAATCTATAAAACTATTGATTAAATATTGGTTACTTCTTACATCTGTGCACTTTGTCCATCTTTAATTTAAATACTGCACCTAATCTGCCTTGACAGGTAGCGGTCAGCACTATTAATGACTAGATGTTGTATGTTCTCTGATTATAGAAATCAGTTCTATTTTACTGTGATATAATTCTGATTAATACGTTTGTGTCAATTAATAAGGTGGATTATATGTGGTTTAGTTTTCTGATCCACTTGAACATATCAGGTTGATTTTTGTCAGATCAGGAATGTTTGTTCGAATTCCCAGATGTGCCATTTAATTCTCACTCTAAATATTTTAAATGAACATATTTTATCATAATCGGCCGATTTCCATGAAAAGTGTATGATCGATGATCGCCGATCATTGTCTCTTGTTGCCGATCACCGGTATCTCACTTACATGTGTAAGGTGTATCTCACTGGGAAATTTGTGTGTTGCGATGGAAAATTACTTTGGGGGTGAAGCACATCAAAATGCATCAACACAACGAATATAAAATGGTATTTAAAAAAACAAGCACTTGACAGACTATGGCTATATGGAGGTTCACTGCAGGAAAAAAAAACAACCAGATCGGTAAATCAGCAGGTAAACAACTACCAACACTCACCCGGATTAGCATGACGGTCAAAAAGCTAAACAAATAACCCATAAAATAATTTAGTCAACGAGCTAGCGGTGTAAAACGCTGGTTCTGCTCTTGCTGTTGGACCGCCGCGCCGCGCTACTGGTAGTAATATTTCAGACTTGGCACCGTTTCTACTCCATCCCGCAGTGAACTCTCACACCGAACAGCTGCTTAAAGCTGCAGCATGTAACTAAAACAAACAAACAAAATACTTTACATGTGTATTAAAAATCGATCTACTCTGCCTCCTCCATGTGTTCTGCAGAATTACTCCGCTCAGTCAGAACAGGCAATCAGAACCAGCAGTGTTTTCAGGAAGTTTTGATTCAGCAACTCAGGATTGTTTATTTTGATGAAATCTCCATTTGACTTTGAATGAATATTTCATTTTTTACTTGACATTATTTTATATAGGCGTTGTGAGATTTATTTGACTCATGTATAATTTAGGATACTTAGAGCCTTACTGATAATTGTTTTACTGATTGCAGGTTTTTCAGTTTTCCTTTTGATTGAATAACTGCTGTATTGTGCCTGCAATTACATTTTTTTGCATGTTTATGTCTAAATTAAGTGGATTTATTTTGCAGGTCACATAGTAGCATTCATACCTAAAGCAAAAAAATGTACAGCCAATCCAGGTGATTGGCAGTGATCGGTGATCAGCAGTGATCGGTGATCGGTGGTGATCGGCCCTCGTGGGTGATCGGCAGCAAAAGACTTGATTGGAGCAGCCCTAGATTTAATACTTCTTATGTGATCCTCCATGAGCAATTTGTTTGATATTTTCAAACATGCAAAAATGAACATTTTAGACAGGTTGGGGTATTATTTAAGATTTTGTTGTAAAGCTTGTTTTGTGAAGCTAATCGTTTTAAGGACATGTTGGTGTCTGATGGAGGCTTGCTGCTCAGCAGTTGTCAGGTTCTTTGTCCTGAGCCGGGAATGGAGCCAGATGCTGCTGTTGACAGCAGCTTTGATGCGAACACTGCAGAGATGGAAGTGAAAAGAGCTGTGGAAGCCAGTAGAATGGAAAGGCTTTTTTAACTGTCCAGTCATTCACACAGCAGTGAAAATGAGAACTAACCAACACTAATTTGCTGTTGGATGTGAGAAGCTAACAGGAATTTAATTAAGCCAGTAAATGTTGTTTAATGGTTCAGATATGGAAAGTTAGGAAAATATATTCAATAATAAAGTATATTCATGAATGCTAATAGAATATTTTTCAATTAAAAATGCTGGTAACCCTTTATTTGAAGGGGTGTGAGTAAGACTGATATGACACTGTCATAAACATGACATAACACCTGCTATGAACATAAAGAAGTCTTTATGAATGCTTATGACAGTTGTCATGAAGTGTCATTCGGTAAATAATGACACTTTTAATGCAAAGTTTCTCTAAAGGTTGCATTGAAAGTCCATTAAAAATGCCAACTTTGCATTAGATTGTCATTATTTACAAAATCATTATGATTATGATGATCATCATGACAACGCCAAGACGTTCTGACTTCTAAAGTCCACTGATAAAAGTGAGCTTTACAACAATGCAGAAAGCTCATCCAAAAATGTATTTTTACATCTTAATGATGATCAAATGACATCAGACAGATGTTCCGGTAAACCAGCAGAGAGATCAGACTCAGAGGAGCAGAAAGAAATGTTATGTTTGCTGTTCTAGAGGATTTCAAGCGTTTAGTTAAGAGTTCCTGTATTCAGGCGTCTGGGAGAAGCCAGTCTACAAGAGAACTGTCTTAAATGTATAATCAGTAAATGTTAGTTCCCTTCAGTTCCCTCTTTACAAGATCAGTTATTGCACAGGTATCACCTTGGATGCTCTGCTGTTGTAGTAATGATTTTGTTGAATCTTTAGTTGAATGCACCTCTCTCAAACAAATATCCATCTATTTTCTGTACACCCTTGTCCCTCAGTGGGGTCAGGAGGGTTGCTGGTGTCTATCTCCAGCTAGCGTTCTGGGCGAGGGGCGGGGTCACCCTGGACAGGTCACCAGTCTGTCGCAGGGCAGCACAGAGACACACAGGACACACATTCACACCAAGGAGCAATTTGGAGAGGCCAATTAACCTGACAGTCATGTTTTTGGACTGTGGGAGGAAACCGGAGAACCTGGAAAAAACCCACCATGCACAGGGAGAACATGCAAACTCCATGCAGAAAGACCGGGGCTGGGAATCGAACCCAGAACCTTCTTGCTGCAAGGCAAAAGCTCTACCAACTGTGCCGCCCCAAACAAATATGTATTTTGTAATAGATTCATGTTAACATTGATAGGCACATTTGACTTGGACCTTGGTTTGTTACTTTTTACAAAGAGAAATCAAACAGAACTTCTTGACAGCCATATTCTTCACCTTTGTTTACCTCAGCTTATATCAGGAATAACGTCACATTCAATTGCCGTGTTCCAAAAAATGTTCTGGGAATTTCTTATGCTGTGCTCGGTGACCAGGCCACTGACAAGCAAAATAATAAAATACAGTAACAGTATGTTGCACATGCTCACTGTGTTGTCACATGAGATCCCTGCTCTCATGTGGTTCTCTAGTAGTAATTTTGCTATCTTCTTTCATATTTTTCTGCTTTTCAGATCCCAGCACATTTTCCCTGTCACCAACTTTTATTCCATAAAAAATGGTTTTTTATGAACTCTGGTGGAATTGCAGATTGTTTTTCTGGGAGTTCTCTTACAGCCTTGGAAACATAATGACTGAAGAAAAAAAAGAGAAAGCTACTGTATTATCTAAAAACATGGCTCAGAGCCCAGCGACAGTATGTCCATACGATCAGGCACTGTGAATGAGCATAATAGCAAGCACAACTCCTTTTGCAAAAAATAAATTGATTCCTTTTGGGCCTATTGTGTCTGCTGTGAAGTAAACAGCAACCCTGGCAGAATGTTCACAGGCGAGGTGAAATACTTTTCATCCAGCCTCAGTTAGCAGTTTAGGAGTTATTATTTTCCAAGGTCAAAATAGAAATACATGTTAGAGTGAACTTCACTAGGTTCTGGAGTCGCTCCATTTAAATTTAAAGTTTACTTGTATTCATTAAAAACTCCTGTTAGGTAGAAATATTCAAACTCTTAAAGCAACATTTCATCATTCAAATTCAAAAATATGTTATTGATCCTAAAAATAATGTTGTAGCTCGTATTAATTCAACTTCAAAGAGCTATTGTAGATGATGGCTGCTGGCAGGAAGGATCTCCTGTCTTCTGTTACAGTGAATTAGAAGAAGCCTCCGTCTGAAGACACTGAGTTTTCCCAAGACAGTCTCATCAAGAAGATGATTAGGGTTGACCATGATTTTCTTGTATTTGTGAAGAATCCTTCTTTGCATCGTCATCTCCAGAAGTTCCATAGTTGTCCTCTAACTCTGCTCCTCCTGAAATCAACAATCGTCCCCTTTGTTTTGTTTACATTCAAGAGGAGATGATTGTTCCACACCGTGACCGTGACATATATATATATATATATATATATATATATATATATGCAACTGCTGGAACCATGCAACTGCTGGA
>CAEGAF010162296.1:0-12706 GCA_903067075.1 Micropoecilia bifurca | reverse complement strand
CCCCCCCCCCCCCCCCCCCCCCCCCCCCCCCCCCCCCCCCCCCCCCCCCCCCCCCCCCCCCCCCCCCCCCCCCGTTGCGTTAAATCCTGTCGTTGTTTTATGCATGGAGCAACCGTCCGCTCGCACACGCGGAGCAAAGAGCCGCACAAGGTATACGCTCTGGAGCATCTGCTCCTTTACAGCCAGATTGAATTAGCAATTACAGAGAGTAAAAAACCAGAACAAAACATCTGGAGCTGGAAGCAGCGCAGGTTATAAATCTGAGCATTAGGGGGGTATGAAAATGAGCCAAAGTGAGAATCTCAAGGACAGTGTCTCTGCTTGGCCCATTAACATGCCAGGGGTGTCAAAAAGGACCCGAGGCAATGGAAGAAATGGGACAGAGCAGAGGGCTTTAGAGGGCATGCAGCACAGCGGTGAATAGAGAGGTAAACCGTTTCCGTCAACTCTATCGCGTCTTCGAAAGCAGTGGACTTTTTCCACATTTTGTACAACCACAGGGTTCAATTATATTTCGATGGGCTTTTAACGCTGCAGAACCAGGACAAAGCGGAGCCTGACTGTGCATCGGAAAGAACATGACATGGTGCAATTAATATTTACAACAATATGAAGTGATTTGGATTCGATTCCCTTTATTCTGATGCTACACAGTAGACATTTTTATCTGCATCCCTTTATTTGTGCGTGTGTGTTTCATGTGAATGTTGTTGTTTTTCTTGATAATGGACTACAACCCGATGAGAAGCAGCTGCGGACACTGCGCAACTAATGAAATAGCAGCTCACCGAGCGCAGAGTTTCTTAAAGGAGAAGAGGTACAGGTGGAGCAGACGTCCCTCCTTCCTGATGGGGAGGGTGGATGAGACGCCGGAGCAGCCAGGAAGCAGCAGTAGTGGATTCATCCCACACAGTGAGGTAGGAAGAGACTTTTGGAATTGGACACTCCTACTGTCATGGATGATTTAAGACCCGATTCCAGTACTAGATTCAGGGATTTTTAAAGTTTCTTATAATTGTTTTTTTTAGTTTATTTTACTCATTTCACAATCAATTGTAAGAAATATTTAACACCTTAATTTTTACTTGGCTGCCATTTTCCTTCTCCCCGTTGATTTCAAAAGAACCCTCAAAGCCAGTCCTTTGTCTACCCTGACTCTCCAGTGAAATGTTGCGTCCCGTTCTCAATTGGAACTGGAAAATTCCGACTATAAATCAGCCGGAATGCCCTTCCGAAGTTGGTTATCCCGCCGGGAAACCCGGAGCATCTCTGCCTACCTCCAGGTACAACTTGAAAGCCGGTCTTTGCGTTTCACGTTTCAACATGGCCGCTCCTCGCATCAGCAGCAGGAAGACATGGTGGAAGCATTTGTTATTGTACAAGACACAAGTGTAAGAGTGTAAGTGAAGTCAAAGTGACAAGCTGCGCCTGCAACTACAAAAGTGGTGTTTTGCAAATGGAGAGTAAAACTTAAAATGATGTTTGTAAGAACGATTGCAAACAATGTTTATACGAGCGTCGCCATGTTGACATCCAGACTCCTTAACCAGAACGCTGATACCTCGGGTCTGACCCAGCTCAGAGTTCCCACTTCCCAGGTAACTGGAACGCAGCAGAGGTCCCAGTGCAACCAATTGGCTTCAAAATTCAACTAATTAGTAAAAGAACAGGACTCTACCTGGGTGTAATCTAATCCGACAGCTGTTCTCTGAAGACTTCAGAGGTTTGTTAGAAGACCAAGGAACATCTTCGTGCCAATTCTTGCGTAAAATAATTGGCAAAACGAGTCTCCAAGAGTGCAAAGCTGGTGGAGGCATATTCAAAAGGCCCGTAGCTGTAAATGCAGCAAATGGTAGAGATACACAGCAATAGCTAAAGGTGCTAAATAAAAATGCATCACACACTTTTCACATTTTAGCTGAAGAAAACGTTGAAAACAATGTCGTCTATTCTCCGCAACCCACTTCTTTGCGATCTGCCTCGATAAACTACATTGCGACGTAACGAAATATGAAAAAGGTCTAGCGTGAATAGTTTTGAAAGGCACTGTATAAGGTCATGATGCTGTATCTGTTATAAGACAAGGAGAATTTACCCTTCTTACATAAGCTGACCTCTACTACACACAGTGAGAAAACTGTGGAAAAAGCTAAGAGAAGCTATGAAACAAGACCTAAAGGGTTTTGGCAAAAAAAACCCCATCTCGAGTTGTGTGGGTACGAGAATTAAGAAAACGAGGCCAAGGATTACGACTTTTGTCCTGGCACGTTTGAGGACGCGGTAGTGGGTGTTCGCGGATGTGCTTATGCGCAGATTGGTTCAAGTTCACATAAACGGGAGCTTGGAAAGCAACAGTACCATTACCACATCTGTTTTTGCTATTATTGGCACAATAAATTACGTAGCCAATTTGTTTGCGCTGTTGTTGTAGTAATATAATCAAATTATCCCATGTTAGGGAAATGATTATGTACGGAGCGGAACCCATCAGGGATTCACAAGGCAATCAGTGAAGTAAGACAGAGCTAAAATGTTAACGAGCTGCATGTCGACTGTACCAGATCTGCTTATGTCATATGAATAACTAGCAGCAAAACGAGCAAAACTTCTCAACTCCGGATAGAATTAAAAGAAAAACACAACCAAGGGATGCTGTACCCACTAATCAGTCAGGGCTGGGAGGGATAAGTCATTGTGGGAATATCAGCCTGGCTGAGGAGTCTGAATAAGAACAGATAGCGGAACGGTCATAATTGAAAGGGTCCGACACGTGCAAGAGGAGAAATGCGTGGAATGAAGGACAATATCAAATGAGCCTTATCAATTAAACGCCAGGAAATGGTGTTTACAATCCCACTCGGCGGCGAAACACTCGGCGGATGTTTCAAATAGGTCAAGGTTGAAGTGAAAACAAAAGTTAGTCGATTAGCAGGCGAGGTGCAACGGCTCCTAATTTGTATGCTAATCTGGGCAGATCATCATATCATGTAGGTGCCTGGCTGCGATTCTACATCTGCACGCACCCATTTAATTATCCAAACACAATTCACAAAAGTCACTGGAAACAAACCAAACCAAAATAAAGTAATTTGCATATATTTAAAAGAGCAGATAAACTCCCTCGGGGTTGGTTAATATTTCAGAGGCATAATAATAATATGCAAAATCATTCACTTTTTTTTCCCCCCTGCACCAAAACAAAGTATCATTGTCGATGTAATTAGGGTGTTTTAGAGTTGAATCACCCTGGCAAATGACCATGTTTTTCTCTCTCTGGGAGACCACTGGGTGTATGTATGTATGTATGCATGGAAAACTCTCTCCTCCTCCTGCTAAAAAGTGTGTGTGTCTGTGTGTGTGTGTGTGTGCATTGTCAACGCTCGTCCAAGTCCACACGGTCTCAGAAAAAGGATTGATTAAAGAGAGAGTGTCTGTCTCAGAGCAGTTAATGAGGTTTAGTCCCAGGAGCCGCGAGGTTTCAGGTTCGTACGCGTGCGCGCACGTGTGTGTCTGCGTGCGAGCGCGCGGACCTCGCGGAAGGCGTTGTTAATTGGCTAAGACTTACTTTCAGCAGGGGGATAGGCAAGGGCACACAGTGCTCCCACATTTCGTAGTCTCATTTGCGGAACACGGGCGATACGTTCGCTTTCCATAATAAATATTATTTTGACAGAGTGATGACTCAGTAACATGCTGACACGAAGAAGTATTGGTTTAATTAAACTTTGAATTTTGTTGCATTTATTCTGATTTGCATATAAAACATTTCTGTTTGAATGATTTAAAACGGGGGTGAATTCGGGGGTGGGGGCTGTTTTTATAGTGCTATATGGTGGTGCACTTTTTTTCTTTCTTTTTTTTTTACAAAAAATGTGCAATGACAGGAAGAAAAAGTGCAGCTGGGGATTTGGCTCTTTTTGAAAGATTAAGAAAAGAAAAAGTTTTTCAATGTACGATTTTGTGTGTATGATGGCTAATGACAATACTTATCCACTTATATTAAGAAATGCTGCAACGCAACACACAAGTTCACATTAGTGTAAGAGGATTTCGACTGAAAACGTGCAATTAAAAAGGAAAAAATTAAGATAAATCGATAGACTCAAATGAATTCAGATCAGTGCTTTCTGCCTTGCGTGACGTCACAAGAGGTATGCCAGCAGGGAAGGCTGTTAATCTTATCCTGATTAAATATTTCTTTATGGTGAAAAAACCTAAACAATCTATGTTTTTATAGAGGTGACAAATGATGCCTAAAGTAATCTTCACCGATTTCAAAGCAGTGTCTGCCAACTATCTTTAAGTGCATTCAGACGCCTGAGTTTTATTAGAAAATGTGAATGAATCCAAATTGTTTGGTCTCTGGAAACAAAAAAAAGAAGAGGAAGAAAGAGGAGTACATATAAAACTGAAATATTCTCAAAAAGACAGCACAAAAAAAAAAACGGTCGAGGATGGACGCGGTCTCTCCGGGTCTCGCTTCTGACCTGTCCATCTACATGCACATGCAGTCCTGTGTGTTCCTTTGCAGTGCAACATGCGGCTCATCTCCAACAGCAGGAAGCATTGCTGCTTTCATGTGGAGCACAGCCCAAAGTAGAGCAAGATCCCTACGTGCGTGTTGAGTATGCATGTGTGTGTGTGTGTGTGTGTGGTGTGTGTAAAACCTAGGCTTTTCCCCCCATGGGACCAGCACAAACACGCTTCCCATCTTTCCTTTGAGTTTCACATTCAAAGGTTCCACTCGTTCAGCTGTCAGTCATTCCCTCAGCCAATCAAGGCCCCTCATTCGCAGTCTGTTTATAGATCAAGGGCGGTTTTAGCGTATGTATGTTGATGTGACTGGAATTTTCACCATGACTAATACTGATACTGTAAATATTCATTTTTTTTTACACATCACCTATGCTGTCAATCAAAATCAACATTACGGCGCTGTATTGTGGTTTTGCACTGAAAAGGCCTTTAACAAGAGTAATTACCGCAGGTCCTGGAAACCCCATTGTGGCCAATGCAGGATTTCTAGAAAAGCCATAATGGACAGTGAGAAAAAAAAAAATTTTTTAAAGCAAACGCCATGAGATAAGTTTTAAATTTATATGGAAAAAAGGAAAAAAAAAACACAAATAAGCAAGTTGGTTGTGTGTGTATATCATAAGCATTTAAGACTAAGTGCTGCACAAAAACATTAACAACTGCATGATGGTGATCCAACCCAGATACGTCACACCTAATTTACTGGCTAAGAGTATAAATGAAAAAAGTATAAACAGTACAAATGTGTTTAATATATAGAAAAAGAGAAGGGAAGAAACAAAGAAAGGCATCAGATAAACTGTGACAGCATGACCCTTGAATTTTTCCATATTTTCTTCACATTACATTCACAATGTAGCACATAAGTGGCGGAAGGACAAATGCTGTAAGGAAAACGATTATGTTTCTTTTCTTTTTGTTCAAATGAAAACCTAAAAAAAATGTGTCCATTGGTGTTAAAGTTCCTTTGCTGAAAAGAACCAGTTGCTTTTAGAAGTCACCAATTTCTCACTTGAGTCCGCCTAAGTTTAATTTGACGCTGACCATTAATCCACCTTTTTTCTAAAGATCTCTGAAGTTTGTTAGAGAACATTAGTGACAAACACAAAACAACAGATCAGATAAAAAGTTGTTGATGCGTTTACATCAGCATAAGGTCACAAAACAATATCTAGCCCTTTAAGTTCTTATACAGCACTGTTCAGTTCACGGGCTGCACAGTGGGGCAGTTGGTAGAGCTGTTGCCTTGCAGCAAGGAGGATCTGGGTTCGATGGACCCAGATCCTCCTTGCAGAGGAGATAGACACCAGCACCCCTCCCAACCCCACTAAGGGATAAGGGTGTCAAGAAAATGGATGGATGTTCAGTTCATCACGAAAAGCCCATCCAAGATGTGGTTATCCACCAAGGAAAGCACCAATAGATGAAGCAACATCCAAACCCATGGTAACTCTGGAGGAGCTCCAGAGATCCACAGCTAAGGGGGGACAATTTGTTGACAGCTAGTAGAGGACTCTACAATTTTCAAGTTTTTGGAAGACTGGCAAATGGCAGTGTCATTGAAAAACAGACAGCCATGATGTTTGCGGTTTTCCTTGGCAAAACAACTGATCAAAGTTGATGGGAATATAGAGGGTTCTAAACACAAGAAAATACTGGAAGAAAACCTGCTAGATGCTGCAAAAGTCATTAACTAACCCTAAAACACAGCAATAACTACAACAGGAGGCTAAAGATGGAGACATACTTTAGGTGTAGAACAACCCAGTCAACGCTCAGAACTACGTCCAATTGAGAAATCTGTAGCAAGATTTGAAAATTGATGTTTTAACATGCTTTCCACCAAAAATGACTGAGCTTAAGCTGTTTCACAAAGAATGGGCTCCATCTATAGTTATGCAAAGTTGGTAGAGACGCACCCCAAAAGACTGACTGCTAGTACTCAAGTCAAGTATTGACTTGTGAAGGTTTGAATCAAAACACACACCACAAATTTCAGATTATTTTTTTGTACAAAAAAAATAGACATCCATTTATCCTTTTCCTTCCACTTCTAAATTATGGGTCTACTTCTTTTTGGGAGGTCTGTCACCAAATATCTCTGTAAAATACGCTTTGTAATGTTACAAAATGAAAACAGTCAAAGGAAATTAATACTTCTGTAAGGTACTGTGCTGAAAGAAGGGGGGGGGAGCGACAACAGCAGCAGCAGCACAGAATGAGAGGAGCAAACAGACGGTGCATCAGGTGACAGCCGGCGTTATCAGAGCTCACCTCTGATTGCGGTCTATTATGGTGGAACAATAGTTTCCTGCGGGCCATGCTAACGACCTGTGTGTGACAGCAACAGGGGAAATTAACCCAGTCTGCTCTGTTCCAGAAGGAAATCTGACAAAAGGGGGGAGAACAAGAGGAAAGAATAATTTGCACACCTGTTATTTGGTGATATAGCTGCCATATGTCCCTACCTGCACGGTGAAGAGTAGTGCCACCAACAGAGGGCAGCAGAGAGCTTCAGAGCTACAACAACACTCCTCTCTGAGGTCAACCCAAGCACCTCTTCTTTTGGACTCACACTGACTCAATCTGCATTCTCAAACCCCAAAACTGAAGATGCAACACGCCGTTTTTTTCCCCTTCTTTTTACGTCTGACGTAATTTCCTTTAAGTGGTTGTGGATTTCATGCGAAGTGAGACGGTGTCACGGGGAGACAGTTGCTTGTGTTTGTGAACCCCACCATCTCTCCATGTTTCCCAGCTGAAACGAGGGCGGAGGTGGTGTTTGAACCGCGGGGGCACTGGTAATGGCGGAGCGAGTGTTCCGCAGCACGTCTCAGCGAGAAACCAGCCCCATCTATTCACACTCTACACGCAGAGCCGTGGCCTCCAGGCTTGAGTTCCTTGCTTCGGTAATGACTCTGTTCCCCTGTGGAATGTAGAACATTGTCTTTCCTCAAATGAGGGAAGCGCGCATTCTCTCGCAAACACACACACACACACACACACACACACACACCACAGCGATATGCATGAAACACACGAGGCTGTAAACATAAACAGACTGAAGGAAGCAAGAAAAAAAAAGTGCACACTTGCCCACACACAAAACAAGCGCTCTCACCTGCATCTCTTCAGATTCAGAGACATTGATTGGGCCTCTCTCTCTCTCTCTCTCTCTGGGCTCTGGGTTGGCTCGCCTCTCTCCTGATCAATCAGTGAGTTTATAGACCACAATGTGTGGCAGGCAGCCTGCATTGCTCTTTCCCCCCTCGTCTTCGTTACCGATCAGAGAAAATCCCACTCTAAGCAAGTGCAATGCACATTCATACAATTTTAATGACTCTTAAATTAACCATCATATTTTTTTTTCCTTTTGCTCCACTCCTTCACTGACTAAATCACTTAATATGCATCAGCACCGGCCTCACTTGTGGGCTTCGCCGTGACAGTTTTATAATTCCTGCGCAGTGGGCATTGTGTTTATTTATGAGTGTGTAGGCTTTTTTGGCTGATAAATGGCACAATTAAACAGTGCTCAGACACTCGAGCAGGCGATTCAGGCTGCAGACAGATTTTTAGTGTCCTCTTCCTTGGCTAACGATGAAGGTAAATAATGCCTTAACGAGGTTGCTGGAACAGTTGTTTGAGGATTCATTTTATCTTTTGCTTTGAGCCGCAGTGGTCGAATAGGAACACAAAAGCGATGCTCGCCGCTTGGATTTCGCACTTTGAACATAATTTAAGAGCTTGTTAACAAATTCCTTTACAGTTTCCACCAAGGTTATACGGCCGAGCGTCGAGACGATTCCTCAGAGTTATGTCGGCACCAAGCGGACTAATATTTTCTTTTTTCTCTTTTTCTGAAGGTCCATGTTATGGCTCTTTGCAAAAAAGAGCTCCCACTAACTGTTTTACACGTATTGTCGACAACTACAAAATCTCACATGCATTTTATTGGGATTTTATGTGATAGACCAGCATAAAGTAGTGTATAAGTATGAGGAGGTAGGAAAATGCTATTTGATCATTTTCTTTCTGCAGATATAAATCTGAAAAGTGTGACAAGCAATTGCATTTAGGCCTCTGAGTTACCATTATAGAATCACCGTTCATTGTGATTGCAGCTGCAAGGCCTTATGGGATATCCCTCAACCAGTCTTGAGCAGCTAGAGACGGACATTCTTCGTTGCAAAAACAGCTCTGAGCATTAATCTTCCACTCCTGCTGCTGCATATTCTCAATTGACAAAGGCCCGGACTTTGACTGTACCGTTCCTCACATAAATATGCTTTGATCCTAAGCCACTCCTGTCGCAGCGCTGGACCTTTGTTAAGGGCCATTTTCCAGCTGGTTGAAGAAACTCCACCTCAAGTCTCAAATCATTTGTAACCTCTAATAGGTTTTCATCCAGGACCGCCCTGCATTTAGCTCCATCCATCTTCCTATCAACTGTGACAAGCTTTCCTGTCACTGCTGTAAGAAAGCATCCCCTATACCTCGAGCATATTTCAGTGTGAAGACGGTGTGTCCAGGCTGTTGTGGAGTGTTAGTTTTCCTCTAAACGCAGCGTGAAGAAGGCTAACAAGCTTAATTTTGTTGTCATTCACCCAGGGCAGGTCCCTAAATGGCTACAACTACAAATTAGAATTCTTGTTTCTCAAAAAAAGCTTTATTTTTTAGAGCATTTCTTAAAGGTCAGATGTTGGGGTTTTTTTGGACTGCCTGCTTAATAAACAGATTATCCCACCCGAGCTGTTGGTTCCTGCAGCTCCTCCAGAGTTTACACGTTCCTCTTGTTTCTGCCGGTCAGTTTAGGTCAGGGGTCGGCATTACTGTAATCCAACAGTGCACATTTTATCCTGGCTCCCGCTGAATAAAATATATCTCTATAGAGCTTATTTATTTTATCATGAATAAAAATAAAAATAAATAACTGTAGATTTTTTTATTTATTTTTAGGATTTAGTTTGAAACAAGGTGTCAAACTTTTACAGGGACCAAAAATACATTTCCTCAATATATTGTGGCCAACTGAGTCCTTTCCATATTTATGGAAAACAAATAATAGAAGCTACTTCTATAGAAGAAAATCAAATTTGCAGCCTATTAAACGAAGAAAGATACACAGATAAAAAAAAACACTGAGCAAGAAAAGTATTTGTATCAGGGTGTGAAAATCTTTTTTAAAAATTCTCTTGAGAAATTAAATAAATATAAGTAATAGAACTGCTGAAATCATCAGTCCTCTTGTTTCTCTATCATCCTTCTGTCAGAATTAGGAGAAACTGTAAAGGGGCCAAGGAGCCACATGCAGCTCTGGAGCCACAGGTTGGAGACCGCTGGCCGTGTTTCAGTAGGTATGCAGTTGTGCTAAGCTCTGTTTATTTTACAAAGGATAGATTAAAGCTTTTTTCAGCTGATGTCTTCACATAACAACTGCACTCAGAGATTTAGGTGTTTGCTTACGAAGTCAGCAGATTGTTCTGTATCAGAGTCAAGGAGTCTCAATACAAATTCACTTTTTAGATTTCTACTTGCAAAAGAGAGTTCTGAAGCCGTGCATCGGTTTCCTTCATCTTCACAATTACCGTGTGCTACACGTTTGTTCACATCAAACCTGAAGAAAAAAAACAATAACAAAACCCTTAACCTAATAACGTATTCGTGTTTTTAACATGGGGAAATGAAAGAAAAAGCTCAAGGTGCATAATTTTGCATCAACGCGCCTCATCTGTTGACTTTCACTCTCTGTTTCTGCTCACGTCTGACTTAGCGCGACATGACTGCGGCGCCAGGTCCACCAAGACAGACAGGAGCGGCGCTAAGCTCTCCTCGTGCCACGGAAAGCGAATCTTCTGACTTCCTGTATGCATTATTTAAGGGGCCCCCATTGGTCGCTGTGAGTTTAGCGATGAAAGCAGCGTGATGCAACGCTCGGCAACCGTGTTTTACAGTATTGTTTTACAAACTATTGTAAGGCACGGCTGGAACAAGGGAAGGCATTAGCCAGGCCTTGGGAGGAGGAGGGGAGCTTTATGAGCCCTCTGAGGCTGGCCAGGCAGCGCCTGGGCTCCTGTGCAGTTAAGCAGCCGGCTACGGCGCTACAAGCTGCCCCTACATTTACAGAATGCCCTTGGACGGAGGATGTGTGAGTGTGTGTGTGTGTGTGTGTGTGAGTGAGTGAGGGAGAAAGTGAGGGGGCTTGCATGCTCATGGGCTAATGAGTGCATGTGTTAATGCCTGTGTGTGTTTTTCTGCACACATTTTTGTGCGTGTGTGTGTGAGCGCACATGGACGGGATGTTGTTGGGTTGAGTCAGTCTCCAGAGGGAAGGAGAAGGACAAATGCTCCTTAAAAATAGCCCCTGGGCAGCTGGTGTACACAGTCTATCAGCAGTCCGTCCCTGGGGCCAAGGAGGGGAGGGCGAGCGAGGGGCGGGGGGTGTGGGGGGGGGGGAGATGGAGAGAAAAATGGGGAGCGAGAAAGAGACAGCGGATGGATGTGAGGAGAAGAAATGTGGGACTGGAAGTGGAATGTGAAGAGAGAAAGACGATGGGAGGGGTGGTGGGGAAATGGAATCCGTTTGAGGCAAAAAAAGAAGTAAAATAGTTTGAAACCAAAAAAAATAAAAATCTAGTGAGAGCAGACTAGTCAGCAAAATCTAGAAGATGAGGAGTGCCTCCAGGTCCCAGTTGTGGAGGTCAGAGTAAGGGATAGGGTTCTAGAGAGAGCAGAACCGTCCCCAGACGTCTTCAGTTACTAATATACCAGAGTGAGCTACGCTAAATCGCTCCCTGTCGGCGAAGAGGAAAGATCTCAGAGACCCACTGAGACCCTTTATGGAAATAACTCTATCCCATTTGCTCTCGATAAGTCGCTGCAACACTCTGCATGCATGTGCATGTGCAGAGAAGGGGGGTGGGTGGGAAGAGAGAGCGTGTGTGCAGGTGTGTGTGTGTGTGTGTGTGTGTGTGTGTGTGTGCGCGTGTGTGTGTATGTGTGTGTGCATCTTGACGGTTTGAATCGAAGGTGCTCACTGAGCATTTGCGTGCGTCATTTTTAATGGACGTTTTTTTTTTTTTTTTTTACAACTGGTCCAACCTAGTGGGAGCAACAAAGTCATCAGGCTATTAGATATTTATGGAGCTGGAATGGATTTTTTGAGGGCTGCAACAGGAAAACTCCCAGAAAATTTAGATTAAACCTAAAAAATATTTTTTTTAAATAAAAAGAAAGAAAAAAATAATAAAGCAAAAGTCTCCCAGAAGAAATAGCAGGTGGAGTGGAGTTTGATGCTGGGAAGGAAATGTGGGTTGTTTTTCAACTTTAAATGAGAAATAAAGAGCTGGGAGTCATGCTATGGTTGCCTGAAGGATCCCACTCGCTTGCAGCATCATCAACACACCAATTAGAGTCAGAGGCTGGGAAAGGATCAATGCGGCGCTCAAAGCGTGTGCATGCATGTGGGTGGTGTGCATGTGAGCAGGGATAGATGTGTTTGGTTAGCTCCTCCACAGAGCTAATTGAGCTGTTTCTCCTCAACAGTTGGGAACTCTTAAGGCTGCGGACAGATGCCCTTGGGCACAAGGTGTACATGTGTGTGTATGTGTGTGTATTTTCCCATCAGTTTGTGTGCCTCTGTATGTTTGGCCCTGCAAGCATGTGTCCCATCCTCCCATAGTGACTGTGAGAGTTTGCCGGTGCGTGCCGAAATAAAAAAAATTTGGGTGAATGCGTACGTGCGTGTGTGTGTGTGTGTGTGTATGTGTGCGTGCGTGTCACGCAAGCTGTTGGTCTTTCAGTGGCGTATTTAGTGGTCTCCAGGCGTCATTAGTGCCCTGACTGTCACATCCAGCAGTCTGCTTGAGCTCTTTATAAAGCTTTGTTTAGAATACTCCGGCCACATGTGCGCCACTGCGACTGATGAGCCCTGAGCGGGTGCTGATGGAGTTTATCCATGTGCGTGTGCGTGTGTGTGTGTGTGTGTGTGTGTGTGTGCGTGTGTGTGTGTGTGTGAAAGTGGGGTGGTGATGGAGCAAAGCCGTCCTGACAGAGATGTTACCCAGCAGTGGGGTCCTGTGTCCAGCCCCCTTCGTACAAACACACACACACACACACACACACACACACACACACACACACACACACACACACACACACACACACACAC
>CAEGAF010162270.1:0-14764 GCA_903067075.1 Micropoecilia bifurca | reverse complement strand
GGTGTCAAACATTTGTGCTACGTTTGTGCAGCAAAAATTTTCGTTTGTGCCGCTATCATTTTAAAGATATAAAGAAATGTTTCTAGAGGTCATCCAAGGTCAACCAGCCTCCCACCTTCTTCAAATCAGACAAAATGGGTGTCAATCAACTCGGCTACATTTGTGCTGATTTGTGCAGCGAACATTTTCATTTGTGCTGCTTTGGCTTTGAAGATATTAATGAAAGTGTAAAGGTCAACAGGTCAACCAACCCCCCAACTTTTATGAAATCAAACAAATTTGTGTCAAACGTTAGAGGTACGTTTGTACAGCAATTTTTTTTCGTTTGTGCTGCTTTGGCTTTGAAGATACTAATGAAAGTGTAAAGGTCAAAAGGTCCACCAGCCCCCCAAACATTTATGAAATCTAACTTTCTTTATATCCTTAAAATGATAGTGGCACAAACAAAAAATTTTGCTGCACAAACGTAGCTCTAACGTTTGACACCAATTTTGTTTGATTTCATAAAAGTTGGGGGGTTGGTTGACCTTTTGACCTTTACACTTTCGTTAATATCTTCAAAGCCAAAGTAGCATAAACGAAAATGTTTGTTGCACAAACGTAGTCGAGTTGATCATTTATGTATTTAACTGTAGGTAGGTAGGTAGGTAGGTAGGTAGGTAGGTAGGTAGGTAGGTAGGTAGGTAAAAACTGTATTAATCCATAAGGAAATTAAGGTTGTCTGTTGCTCACACATTAATTCTCACCCACACAACATAAAAAAAGTAAATACCGCAGTTACTGCAGCACATGTTTCTATGCTGCCATAGAGCTACCATTTAATTTACACACATAATAGAATCAAGCAACACTAGCTTCACTTATTAATCTATGATTTGACTATCAGTAAGCGTCATTATGACGAAAAAATGTGATGTTTACGACCAGTTACCTTCTGCAGAGCGTGTGGACGTTGCCATTAATCACAGTTTCAGTCAACTGGAAATGAGGTCGGCTGCAGGCCTTGATCCATTTCTTGCATTATTTCAGATTCAGTTTGGGATTTGGAGATGTAATAAATTATATTCTGCCCTCTATACACTCTGGATAACGGCTGTTGGGATTGCATATTGACAATGTTGGCCCATGATTTCCTATTGTTTTCCTTTAAATCTGAGTAACATCTCCGTGTTTTCTATGGCAAACACTGGGAATGTTGTCGGAGGTTCAGGTCCTCCAGATAAGGGGCGTGTACTTCAGGACAAATTGCGACCGCTGATTGGTCAGTTGCTAACAAAAGCCCCTTAGATGATTGACAGAGGATTGACAGAGCCAGCGTCATGTCAATGACATTCTACGTGTCTAAACATTTCGACTAAATCCACAGTGGTAATGTGAAATATCTGCACATACATTCTGATCTGATTTGTAAGAATAATAATTTACGATATCTTTAATTACGTTTTGACAAGTCAAAATTCCTTTCAAGATATCTCAAGTGATGGGACACAGCTAATCCATCTAAAACCTGATCATCAATTATTTATTTTTTCCTTAACTTCCAAGTTGTTTCTGCTATAGTTTTGTATTTATTGAGATATACACTGCTCACAAAATTAAAGGGAGCACTAAAAATAATACTGTTGAAATGTATTCACCATTTTTATCTGTTTATTTTATGTAAATTCCAGGTGGGAAGGGTTTCATGTTTACCATGTCATTGATGGTAAACATGAAACCCTTAAACAGATAAAAATGGTGAATACATTATTATTATTAAAGTTTATTTGATAGGGACAGACACACATTTACATAGACAAACTGAATGAAACAGCAGTCCCATGTTAGCATCATGGTGCAATAGCAACAGCTAATTCGCAGCACTTGTCCCTAGATGGGCTTTTTTTTTTAAAAAAATAACTCTAAAAATTGAAGTGAAATCATTTGAAATAACACAACATAATATATACAAACAAAGAAGTGTCAAAAAATTTCAACAGTATTATTTTAGTGTTCCCTTTAATTTTGTGAGCAGTATACTTATTCTTATTATTATTTTTAGTTAATATATTATTTTTATTCAGTTGTTCGGTTTATCATCGAGAGTTGCTATATTTTAAAAATTCTTTCGCGTACAACGAGAATAAAAGAAATTCTGACTTCCCTTATCCACAATCAGCACATCCGAGTCCACTTTTGTCAAAACTGCCTGCCATAAATCCCGCGCCTTCCACAGCGCACACAAGCACGTCGTGACGCGAGAGCGCGGCGAGCGAACGGGAGCGGCGAACGCGGCAGACGCGGTGACGTCAGAACCGCAGGGTTCTGCGAGGAGTTCTCAGAATCGACTTCTAGGAAACGGTAAATTTTAAAAGCCGATCCTTTAGCCTCCGTCCCTCACACACGTTCGGGTCTCAGTCAGGCGACAACACACTCCGACCCGCCACAGCCGGACCGGACCGAGCCTCCCGAGAGAAAAGTCGCTTTGTTTTAATTTAACCTGCGCCGCTTCGCACCGGGGAAGCGGCGTTTCTTTTTCTCCTTCATGACAGCAGCAACATATCCTGGTCGCCTTTTCGCGTCAAACCGAAAAGGTTTGATTTGATTTCTGTCTGCTGTGTCTCTACAGACAATATCGCGTCTCTCTCTATTTTTAATTTTAAATTTTTGGCGTTTATTTTCTGAAACCAAACAACAAATCGTATTTTTTTCTCCCCCGGAGGATTTTATAGTATGATTCTTTGTGAACGAGGGTGAGTAAGAGACTTTTCTTTGTTTTCACGCCAGCGCGCATATCTGAGAACAAATCTGTCCTGGTTGTTTATCCGCATTTCTCGGGTTAAACTGGATCCCAAGTTTATTAGAAAGGCGCAATTAAAACAAATAAATAAAATCACTAAAGCGCCTCACTTAGAGAAATAACATAGTTGAACCGAGCTTCTTTAAAAAAATATATATATAAATGTATACATATGTGTGTTTGTTTGATATTTGAAGACAAAAATGCCGTCATAATTGCAAAATGTATGCATACAAAACAACAACCCTGAATATTAATAAATAGGAACTGTGAGACTAACATGTCTAAGAACACGGTTGTCTAAATTTAACATTCCTCCTAATTAACACAAAAACAGACGTTGAAACGCAACATTTCTCTCGTACCACATGGCGCCAGAAAACCAAAATAATCTGGAAACAAAAGGTCAAAAATGTGGCCCTTAATAAAATCCTGGCCGCGTAACGCCTGGTTTATTCACGGAGGGGTTTGTTTGTGCCAGTTTGAATGATTTTCCACGGCGTTTGTCCTCCGCAGACCCAGGTCTCTTCTCCCCGCTGCTCCATCCTCTCAGGCCCCGTGGGGCATGCGGGAGGGAACAGCCGCCATTGCCCCGTGCTTTCAGAGCAAACCCCCAAAATGGGACCCAACCAAGGACCTGCGGGTGATCGCCAGCAACTTCTGCTACCTAGAAAATTCAGGTAAGGACTTCCAGTCGCCAGATGGATGTTTTTGTTTGGCTCATCACGATTGCAAATTCAGCTGGGTGATAAATTTGTACCTATATTTGCTGTGGTAAACCACAATATTGCTGTTTTGAGACGGTTTTCAAGTTGTGTCTTGATAAATGCACTTTAATGGAACTCGGAAAAGACAAATAAATATTAACACTGTAACTGGAAGACGATATAAATATTCAAATGTAAACAAAACAACCCACCAAAAACCATCAAAGGTGAGAATTGGCCTCTGTGGCTGAATCAGGCATGTTTACATGATGTATTCATGTTGGTTAATTTGCATTGGCCACTTTGTGGAAAACCAATCCGATTCCAGTGAAACCATCAATAAAATGGATTGTTTTTCTGTAAACAAAACGTCAGAATTAGAGTCAGAGTTCCTGTTGATGTTATTTTCCAAGAATAAAGCACAATAACATTTAAAAAGCAGCAACTCTAGAAGAAACAGAACAACTGGGATGTTAAGAATAAATAATCACCAGAATGTAAATTATTGAGTTGATTTTAATTTATCATGTGATTAATTGATGACAACCTGACTGTGTTTTATGTTCATTTGAATAATTTTCTTGTTTTGTTTATTGTTCTGTGCAGCAAAAACGTGTAAAACCAGTGAAATTGCAATCTAATCCACTGTGTGGTGGATTTTCTGCAGTGTTTTCATGTTTATCAGAGCAGAACTGTTCATAATGTGATGCTGTGTGTGTGTGTGTGTGTGTGTGTGTGTGTGTGTGTGTGTGCAGGCTGGTACTGGGGCGCCATCACCGCAGCCCAGGCCCACGCCGCCCTGCAGGAAGCCCCAGAGGGAGCCTTCCTGGTGCGGGACAGCAGCCACCCCCTGTACATGCTGACCCTGTCGGTCCGGACGGCGCGCGGCCCGACCAGCATCCGGATCCAGTACAGCGGCGCCCAGTTCCTGCTGGACTCCAGCTCCGGGGCGCGGGCCAGCCTCTCGTCCTTCCCCAGCGTCCCCAGCCTGGTGCAGCACTACATGGGGGCGGAGGAGCGCAAGGCGGAGGAGCGGAGGGCGGAGGAGCAGGCGGCGCCGGCGAAACCCGCCTCCGAGCCGCCGGCCCAGGAGGCGTCGGTGGTGCTGAAGCTGAGGCGGGCCGTGTACAAACCCCAGAACCTGCCGAGTCTGCAGCACCTGACGCGCCTCGTCATCAACAGACACGGCGGCGGCACGGAGCGGCTGCCGCTCCCCAAGCCGCTGCTGCGCTTCCTGCAGGACTATCCCTTCAAGGTGTGAGCGGGAGGCGAGCTGGACTGACCCGGTTTGACCCGGAGGAGGAGGAGAAGCTGCGCAGCAGGTAGTTTGGACCTGCGGGGGCCAGTCAGAGAGACGTTCTGACGAGTCTGGGTTCAGACTCCAACCCTCCTGTGGACAGCAGGAGGTCGGTACTGTAGGCTCCTCAAACATGGCCGCCGCGTCTGGATGTACATACTGGTTCAGAAATGACACTGATTTCACTGAGACGTCTTTTCATGCCATTTTATTTTTCTCAGCAAAAGCATTTTTGTACTTTTTACATGCGTAATTTTTTTTTCTATTAAAACTGGAATTTACAATTTCTCTGCTGCTTCAAACCCAGTTATTTCAACATCTCCTGACCACCAACAATCACATGCTGCCGGCTCTTGTGACGCTTCGTCGTTGTGAAATGTTTTCCCCACATAAAACCTTTGTGACACAAAAGGCTTTGTGTGGCCTCTGAGCTCGAATCCGGGCCGCGTTTTGAGCGTGTTTTGTTTTGCTCGGCGACGCAATCTGGTCAGCATCTGAGTCAGCGGGGCGGCCGAGCGAGCGAAGGGGGAGGACAGGCTCATCAGCGGATTCACAGAACTACTGAATGCTTTCTGGGAGGAGAGAGGCGGATTCTGAGAGGCAGCGTTCTAAGAAAAGCTGTGGTAATTACCTTCAGCTCTGAGCCTGCTTTGTGCCGTCGCACACACACACATTTCTCTTCTTCTTCTTCCTCTTCTTTTTTTCGGTTGCGAGACGGGGCGTGTTCGCTGTCTGTCCACGGGTTAAAAGTGCAGCGTCGACGTGGAAACTATTTGTGTGAAGTTGTTAATTTTGAGGAGGGGGTCGGGGGGGTCAGGTGTAGTGGGGGGGAGCCGAGGCGGTGGCGGCCTGAGCTAAAGCCAGCGTAATAGGATCTGGGTTTCTCAATCCTGATCCACCAAGGGGGCCTTGTGTGACTCCTCTTTCTGGAGGATGCAGAAACGAGGCCTAGGAAACAAAAACGCACCAAACGCAAAGATTTAGACCTCACAGCTCCCAGTTTGAATCTAAAACACTCTGAATTTGCGTTTCTCTGACCTGCCGCTGACGTCTGGCCGTGTTTCCACGAACCGCAGTTCCTCCACGTTGTCCTCCAGCCAGCGGCGGATGAGCGCTGGGTGTCTGGGGTCCACCTCCAAGTAAACCCGGCTGTTGTTTATCAAAGGGAGGATTGAGACGAAAAAGGCTTGAAATCAAATTAACACAACAGGATTACAGGCAGCCGGCGACCTTGAGAGGCAGCGTCTGCCTGGAACTGGGGTCAGGGGTCGCCTCGCAGAAAGCTCGTTAAAAACGCAACATGATACGCGTGTTTTTCAGAGAGAGCCCGTCCTGCGTCAAGGTGCCATTAGGAATTAAACCCAGGTGTGTGTGTGTGTGTGTGTGTGTTGGCTGCCTTACCCTCTGTTTGACAGAACGTCTGGAGCCAGAGTTAAAATCTGTCTGATCACATTTAGTCCATCTTCACCTCCATCTAAAGCGGCGTGATCCTCAAACCTGGGAAACGTCAGAGTTATTAAAACTGAGAAAACATTTTTATTAACTGAGATAAACGGGGGGAAAAACTGGAGCTATATCATTCTTTTATTAAACTAAAACTGAGAAAACATTTACATTAACCACCTGGAGCTACGCCGTCCTTTTATTGAACTAAAACACGATGCAGTCACTGACATGATGACATCCTTTGTTTTCATGTCCGTGAATTTATTTGCAACTCATCTGAAATTTATTTTTCTTTTATTTACGTCACACAAGCAGTTTTTTGTCAGCTTTCATCAAAATGCGATGAGCCAGATTCATCATGGCGGCGATTACGCTACTGCGCAAAAGCTGGGGAAAAAAAACGCCAGAGTCAATTAGCTGAATAATTAAATATATTTTCTATTATTTCTATTAAGTATTAATTTCCCAATCTATTTATACATAATCATGATGCAATACTTTGTGAAAAAACAAGTTAAAACTAAACTATAATGAAAAACTCAAAACTATAATCACAAGAAAACAAACAGTTGGAGTCTGGTTGATGTGCATAAATTTAATATTCAGATTTTATCATTCTGCTGATTAAAGGGTAGAAAAAACAAAGTTTAGCCCAGAAAGTTGCCTCAGCGTTGCCAGATATAGGCTTAAAGTAATCTTTTAATTCTACCAACATGTTTCCTCTGACTGGACGTAAATCAGCCAAAATTCTGAGAACCAGAGGAAACAAGAAACCCTTAAAATAAAACATCGACCAGTTCAGCTGTTTACTGTCAGAAACAAACGTCTTGGCTGAATTAATTCAGTGTAGCTCATTTCTAAACTCTATTTTAATTTGTACTACAGTTTTGATTCACCCTGAACAAAACTGAGCAGCAGCAACAACAGCTGCAGCAACAGCAGCGGCAGAAGCAACAACTGCAGCAGCTGCAGTAGCAACAGCAGCAGTAGCAACAGCTGCAGCAACAACAGCAGCAACAACAACTGCAGCAGCAACAGCAGCAGCAGCAACAACAGCTGCAGCAACTGCAGCAGCAGCATTTAATTATGTGCAGTATTTCACAAAGCAGGACAACAGGAAAGCAAGCAGTTGCTCACTGGACTCATTCACCAGATTATCAACATATTTAGAACCAAAACACATTTTTATTCCGGATTTTATTGGACAGACCAACAGAAAACAGAGCAAAACTGAAATCCAAACATCTGTCTTTTTAAGTTTAGTGAATAAAATCCAGATTTAACTCTGGATGAGCTGCAGAGAAACAACTGGAGAAACAAAGTAAACTAATAATTATTTTAGTAATCAATAAAACAATTGATTAGTTTGATTATTAAAATGATATAAAAAGACACATTCTGTAGATTTTCTTTGAAGGCTTGTTAAACAAAACTAGAAATGCAATAAAAACAAATAAAATCCTTTGTTAAATAAAATGCATTACTTTGTAGCAAAGGTGCATCATAAAAATATTTCTAACATCAACATGTGGAAATCTCAGGCTTTCTGCTTGACTTATTGATTCCGCTGATCTGTTGATTAGTTATTGGATTAACTGATTATCAGCTGAATAGCAACATTTGCTTTACTTTGAACCAGGTGAAGTTAAATTTGTGCAACTCGAGGAGTTTATGATAAAACATATTTACAGAAAAATGTGTTTTATTTTTATTTTAAAAAATGTCTACAGTTCTGTCTTAATTACAGACTATTTTATTCTTTTAGAAAATACAGTTTTTTAGAGACTTTATGCTCTGATAACGATTAATCAATTACTAAACTAGTTGGCGATTATTTCCATAATTGATTAATCACATTAATCGTTTCAGCCCTGAAAGTAAAAATAAATCCCACCTGGAGTTTTCCATTCACTACAGGTGAAAATTAAAATCCTTAATGTTGCTCAGATGCAATAAAAAGTAGGGCTGTAGTGATACAATAATCTCACGATATGATACGATAAAAAATATTCTGCCCGTGATACAATATATATTGCGATATACAGCAAATGATACAATTCATTACACTTTTCTGAAAGATTTTAGAGGGACAGAGTGAATTTGGTGACATTTTGTGACTGTTATAAAGTTGGATTGAATTAATTTAACTGAAAACTGATTAAAAGCACCAACTACACAATACCTGGCTATGGTTGGACACAGACTTAAAGTCGACAGCTGGACAAAATTAATCAAAGAAGTGGTGAGAAAACATGTTTCTCTTAGTTGAAACAGTCCAAACTGTAGCTGACATGCATTAGTAAAGTAAATAAAGTGAACCAAGTTCCTGCTCTGAATANAACCTGAACATCTGAAGGAATCACTCTAAGCCTGATGACCTGGTGAAGCAAGCAGTGAGTGAGAAAGGTGACAGTTGGATGTTACGATACTTGCAGATTAATATCGATTTATTGTCTAGGAAAGAAAATATCGATATATATCGCAATATCAATATTATTATACAGCCCTAATAAAAAGCTTCCAAATGTCTCATTTATTCAGTTTTGGACAAGTTCTGAGTCAGAAAATCAAACTGAAAATAACATTTAACTGGAGCTGCAATCTGGAAAATCAAAGTCCAAACGCAGAAAATATAAATCAACGTAACACAGATTGTTTTATCTTTTTTAAGTGTGGAAACTCAAACATGATCTCTTATTTTCATTTTTACCCAAGTCATCCTGAGATTTAAAATAATAAAGGTTATGTTTTCCCTGACTTCAGCAGTTTCTGCCTGAGCAGATAATCTGCTGATAAAGTATGGATGATAATCTGCTCTGTCCACAGCGGTTAGCGCACGTTGCTCGGTTTTGGCTGGACAGTTTCATATTTTATGAACTAAATCTGACGTGTTTCCAGCAGCACAAAAACCTGTAAATGCTATTTATAAAGTTATTAGTTCGTCTATCAAGACAAACAGCTGATAATTTAAACACGTGTCCTTAAATACAGATGATCTGATTTCTAGATATTTATTGACAAATGGAAATCTATAACTGAGCTGATTTGTTTGCTTCATTCTTGTATGTCTAGAATCAAGTGTCTATGTCAGCGATCGATGTCAAACTCATTTTTGTTTTAGGCCAAATCAAGATCACAAATGCTCTTAAAGGGCCGGTTGTACCAGAATGTGTTGATAAAACCAGTCAAAAATATCAGTGAGTTCTGAAAATTAAATAATATTGAACATCTTTTCAGTCCTTCCAGGATTTCACGATTGGTTTGTGATTTTCTGCTATAAAAAACAAAGTATTTGTAGTACTAATTTGGAAATATTTGTGCGTATGTATGACTTTTTATTACTCGCTGTATAGATAATTTCTAACATCAATTAAGGCTGAGGCAGCTGTTTAGTACAAGTAAGAAAGTTTTTGACCATTTTTGGAAAAAATCTGCAATAAAATACCGATTATTAGCGCAAATAGGTGCTGGGATTTGTTTTTGCTTGAATTTCTGCAACAATTCACAAGAAACTGGAGGGACTGCTTGATATAATTTGGTAATAAACTGATAAAAACTCAATTGATTTGATTGATAACATAATATTTAAGCATATTTAACGTTTAGTCTACAATTTAGAGGGCCACATAAAAAGCTGTGGTGGGCCGGCTTTGGCCCACGGGCCTCGAGTTTGTGATCTCGGTCCTTTGTTTCGTGTAGGATGGATTTCCAGAGAGCAGCTGCGTCAGCCTGTGAGAAGCTTCAGGAATTGGTTTTTAAACATCTTCAGATCAAATGCAGAGATTTGTTGGCAGGTCACCTAGAAATTTCTGGCTCCAGGGTTGCCATGTCCTCTGAAAACAGGTAAGGAGGGTTACTGACCAGCACTGAAATGGAGCTAAACAGGCCTGGCATCTTGTCTGCGTCTGGAATAAAAACCCCACAGCATTAGAGAGCAGAACCTGATAATCCTGGTTGACTGGAGAAAAACACAGCATTTTCTCTCAATCTGAGTTTTTATACCTTTTATAACGTCCATTTGATAAACCTTTAATCTGTCCTGAAGCCCCAACCTGCAGAAACAACAACACGGCAGCAACACTAATAAAAAAATATTTAAAAAAATCATAGAAAGAGTAACTTTGAACCTCTGGGACAGTCAGTTTGTTTACTGTGGCGCAATTACCTCGCCGCATTCTCCCGGCTTAAGTCAACCGCATCCTGGCTTCGCTCCAAGGCAAAGGCTTCGAGCTGGAGAAACAAACACGCCGGGTAAAAAACGTCCTGTTCTCAGCGGGTATTTCTCATAACCTGCTGCTCCCTCACATTTTAAAACACACATCATCATCCCACCTCCCCCTCCAACCCCACATTCATCACCAGCTAAAGGCTGTTCATATGTGATCAACATGTGTTTCCATACTTTGCATCTATTAACCAAAATGACAACGAATCTTCTGATGCAAGTCTGCGTGAAGCACAGAGCGCTCCGTTCTCTAGCGAGCGCCGTGATGAAGGCGCTTGTGAAAGTTGGGAACGCGGCGTCTGGCGCTGCAGGCTCAACCAGAAACGACGGCGGCGACACACACCCAGCTGATCCGACAGGTTTGAACAAGGACGTGGAGAGAGAGAGAAAGAAAAATGTGACGTCGTAATTCGTCCCTGGAGAGCCTGGGCTGAACTCGGCTGAACTCACGCATCAGCATTCCTGGAGCAGCGTCCTAATAATGCGAGCAAAAGGTGATAAAATACGACACTGACTGCCTGGCAGATGAGACTGATCACTTCATGACATTAATTCCTAATAGAATTTTTGGCTACAGAATCATAAAAGATTATTTTCTCCTCTAGTTATGGTTATTAGACATTGTGAAGGGTTTTCTCAAAGCATAAACTATTTTGTTTTAAAGGTTTTATATACATTTATAGGGATAAGCTGCAGACAGCAGCACTGTTTGAATCAGCTACTTTTATTTAAAGATGACAGCTCCAGTAAATGTGTATCTTCTTTTTTCTCAAATTTCTTAGACGTTTGCTTTAAAACAAGCAGCCATTATTATATTAAACTAAATGTAATAATAACTGTTAAATTGTCTGCATTGAATGTTTGTGCAGATTCCACACAAACAGGTTTCGTTGTTTTATTGAACAGATAGGAAGGAAGCATTTTATTCAGACAGACAGATATAAGTGCATGACTCAGCAGAGCTTCGGGTCTATTAGTCCCACAATAAACACTAAATGATTCTTTTATCCTTTACTTCTGATGAATTGTACACTGTAGCTTATGAAAAGCTCTTTATACGGTTATTAACTACATTTTCCAGATTAGACATGAATCATTGAAGATTGCAACGCTCAGTTTTTTCCAGTTTCCTAGAAGTCTGCTTGTTACGCAGAACAAAGGAAAACTGACTCTGTGTTGGCTAACGGCACAAAAACAAGTCCAGGATTATTCTAGTTCTCTTCTTAGTTAAATAACACGCTGTTCCTGCCTTTCAAATGTTTATTTTATACAACAATAAACACTTTTCACCCCTAGAATTAGACAGGCCTCCACTCCTTCATCTGCATTTCTCCCTTTTCGTGTTTCCTACAAGGACTTTCATACGTTTTCCACCATAAAATGTGCATGTCCTTGGTTTTCTTGCACACTAGACATAAATATTTTAGTTCGTATTTTGCCCCTGTCGTTAAGCAGTGTTATAAGTGAATGTCAGCACAGGAACTTTCGATAATCAGGAATGTTTTCTCCTTTTGTGAAAGCGTCCTGGAGAAGCGCCGCTAATTGTTTCACTTTCTGACCATGAGCTGACATCTAAATATTTAGCTACTGGTGTCAGTTTACAGACAAAGCATTTAACATGAAAAGGGAGTTTTCAGGGAACATTTTCCAACCACAGGTGCCAGCTATGCTATAAAGTTACACCGAAAAGACACAATAAATTCCTGTGATTTCTTCTACAGAGCTGCCTCTGGTAATATTTCCTCCATTCAGTTTGAAGCGATGCATCCGAGTGCAGATGCTGCCGCAGCAGAGAAACGAAAAGCCAGAAAGCCTTTCTCTGAATTTCCTGGTGATTCATCAGCAGCTTGTTCCTGGATTTCTAAAAGGCCTCTGAACAAACCGATTACGCAATTCCTAAACGTGCAGCCAGCAGCTTTCAAGTAGTATGACGCATGGCGGCCAGGTTCTTGCTATAACCACCAAGCTCACCTGAGGGAGGCTCTTCAGCAGGCTGAGAGAAATGGCACCAGAACCGCAACCCACTTCCAAACACGTTGGCGGCGCCTCAGCAGATCCAGGATGCTTCTGCAGATCCATGAGAACCAGTTCAACCAACTCCTGCACCAAACCAAACAGACTATTATGAAAAAACAGCCCACTGCACTGAACCTCACTGAAAACCTGGTGGTTCTTCCACCAAATGTTGATGAGTTTAAACTTTAGTGTTGTTGTTGTTTCTAACTCAATATCAACTTGTTTTCTCTGCATTATTTGAGAGATGTCGTCAGAAGTTCATAGAATAAAGGAACAATGTTAATTTTACTCAAACATATTCCTATAAAAAGTTAAGTCAGAGAAACTGATCATTTCAAGTGGGCTCTCAATTTTTTACTTATTTGTTAAAACTACTATGAAACAGATAACCTGTGAAAAAAAATCAAGCTCCTGTGTCTTGTTTGTTAGCTCCCAATGCTAACAAATCAGTAAGAGCCTCTGTCAATCAAGCTCATGTATGCGCTGCTCTTCCATCTGCTTTCTTACAGCCTCTCGCTGTTAGCAGACTCTGCCATGAACTAGCTAGTTAGTTAGCTAGCTAGGCTAGTTAGCTTAGCCACCGATGGCGACGATTTTACTGTATTTGGAACAAAATCACTTTTATTAAAAAATTCCTGAATTTAAAAACCAATTAAACATTTTTTGAAAATGTGCATTTTATACTTTTACAAAGTTAATCACAGCTCTAGAGTGTAATTGATCTAATGACATTTCTAATCAGTTGACAGCACTAATAAAAACACATATTTACACAGAGTGGCTTTCAGAAGTATTCACCGCCTTTAGCCTTTTTCCACATTACAACCACAAACATAAATAGTTTGCATTCACCATAATGCCTCATATGTCTGACATAGCTAACAGGGACAAGCTTACAAAGGCGCTATGTAAATGTCAAGTGTTTTGATTATCTGTGCAGTGTGCAATCTACATATCTATGCTTTATGGATAGATTTATATCTATATAAACATATATAGATCTGTCTATATTGTGCCACTCTATCAGTCGAAGCTGAAGTTAACTTCCAAATGTAGCATCTAATTTGGAAAATAGCTAATTTTTCACTATCTTGAGCTTTTTTAATGTGTTATATTTTAAAAACTACAACACCTAGACATTTCAAACCTAACTAGATCATTCTGTACTAACAGCAGAATAAATAAAACATCTGTGAAACCTTCTAATTGATTTTTGTGAAATTTGCAAAATGTCAATAGATTTCAGAAAGTTTTTTGCATTTGGAACACATTAGATCTGATTTATCAAATTGGCATTATTTGCTATTTTAACTTTCCATTTCCTTTCTCTCTTTTTTAATCTATAGTTAGAGTGGACAGTTCTGTTTGATGGCTTTCTGGACGGAGGGATCAGCTGAGCTAATGTTGTCAACAACTTTTCATTTCTAACTTTGCTCTTTTTCCGTTTTGTATACATTATTTGCTCTATTCTTTTTTATTTTCACCTTAATGCTTACCTGGTCAGGTGAGGTGTAAATGTACATCCTCTTGATTACTGACAAATGTCAGAACCACATGGACTGAGCTGGTTACGTCAGATCAATCTGAATCTTTATTTCTCATTAAAATGACTTCTTGTAATTTTAAGACATTGTTATAAAATTGCATCTTTATCCTGCTGTAACAATGACTGCATTCTTGAGATTAAAATTTCTTGTATCCTGACCGTAATGCTCCCTTATACAACTCACAGAACAGATGATTGAAATAAAGGCACTTTTTGAAAATATTTTCTGTGATTTTATTATAGAAATTGAGGATAGAACGAATCGATTAAAATCAAATCTGGTATAAAAAAATCTTGCAAGTCATATCATTCAGCCTTATTCAGTACATTAAATTATATGACTAACTACATATTACTTAATATTCACATTTATTTGCTGGTATTACCTAAATGTGTTGCATTTTAACATTTCACTTGAATTTCTGATCTACATGCAAATACTTGATATAATGTAAACATTGAGAAAAGGGGAAAAAAGGTTTGTGAAATGCAGAGAATTACAAATGAGATTAAATTTTATGGTAAGTACAAACAGTATAAAAAATTAACAGCAGTTACTCAGACATCAGACTTGTTTGTCTTTACTGGTGATGAAAACTCATCAGGAGAGGAAGACCAGCTCAGCCCCGTCCAGGATGACAGTCAGGATATATATATATATAGATATCTATATATCTATATCTATATATATATATATATATATATATATATATAGATATATATATCTATATATAGATATATAGATATC
>CAEGAF010162260.1:0-20545 GCA_903067075.1 Micropoecilia bifurca | reverse complement strand
AGTCTGTGTCCAACCAGAGCAGGTATTGTGTAGTTGGTGCTTTTAATCAGTTTTCAGTTAAATTAATTCAGTCCAACTTGATAACAGTCACAAAATGTCACCAAAATCACTCTGTCCCTCTAAAATCTTTCAGACAATCGCAAAAGTGTTTTGAATTGTATTGTTGCTGAATATTTCAATATATATTGTATCGTGGGCAGAATATCGTGTATCGTATCATATCGTGAGATTATTGTATCACTACAGCCCTACTGCATACAGGGGAGCTAATTGGACTTTCCAGTCTACTATGTGGACAGAACAGATCTCATGATTTACACATGCATAAACATACTGGATAAAAATTATTCTTAAGCAATATTTTTGGCGCCCCCTCTGAGGCTACACACTCTTTTTCCTTTTCAGCTGTAGTCCAAACTCATTTTTGCACCATTTCTAACTACGATGGCATATTAGGGCCATTGCAGATAGAAAACAAAAAAGTAGTAAGTTTCTGCCAGGAAAAAAAAAAAAAACTCAGAAATTTGTGATTAATCTAGAAAATACAAAAATAGTCCCTCCCCAGAAATTTCAGCATCAAAAGTAAAAAAGAACAAAACAAAATAAAACAAACAAACAAAAAAAACCGCTTAAAATTTCTGAGTTTCTGAATTTCTGAGTTTTTTTTTAAGTTGGAAAAAAAAATTTGTTTTTTTTCTCGACACTTTCGGAGATTAATCCCAAAATTTTCTTGTTTTTTTTACTTCTAGAAAATCTTTGGATTTTGGAGCTCAGGAATTTCCCTTTTTTTTAGAAAATATTTGAGAATTAATTCAAAGTTCTTGAGTTTTTTTGGCTGAAATTTATCTCTTCTTTTTGTACATCTGCATTAGCCCTGATACACCATGGCACAATGTGGTAGGTATGCGGTGTTGAAGACCGTTTAGCGTCTCTGCGCCATCTTTGGCTCTGTCTGAGTAACAGAGAAAGAAAGAAACAAAGAAAGAAACAAAGAAAGGAAGAAAGAAAGGAACAAAGGCAGGGAGTCTCTGGCTTCTTAACAGGGCCAGCAGAATAATCATGAGGCCAGCTGAGAGCTTTTTCCAGGGCAGAAGCAGCCAGTCAGCTTTATTGGGTGGAGCTTTGACATCTGTCTGGACTGATGGCTTTAAGGTGCCGAGTCTTATGGGGCTTGTAACAGTTGTACACATGTTCAGGGGCGTTTGGCTTACGCTCAGAAAATACTGGAATGTGGATATTCATTAACACTATTAGCCTGAATGAAAAGGCAGAACTGTGTGTTTATTTTTTCCCGACTGAAATAACTTTTTCTTTAAAAATGAATGCAAATGCAAAAAGTGGGGCGCAAATGTTGCAAATCAAAGATGCACCAAAACATACATTTTATGGATGAACCTGGACACTAGAGTTGGTGGAAAGTGTGCAGAGCCAGTTAGTATTGAGGTTTTTTTAATGCTTGTTACACTGGAAGAAAGACCAGTGGAAACAAGAACTAAATGAGTTATTCTAAAGTTATAAAGTGGAGCAGGTGGCATCACTGTTTTCCTGCAGTTCAAATCCAAGCCTGTGGAGTTTGTTCTTCGTATGGTTTTCGCTCTGGCTGCTCCAGATTCATCCCACAGCCTCTCTAAATATTCTTATGCATAATTTTCTTGAGCTTATGGAAGCTGAATAAAATCTTTCCAGATTCTGTATTTCAGTGAGATGTTTTTCCAACTACTTTGTTTTAAAAATACATAGGTAATGTGATATCAAAGTTTTTATTCCATTGACTCCCATAAATTATGTATTAAACATTTAACTAATATTGCAATTTGATTTCTATGATGAATCTATATTTACCATAAATCTACCAAACTGTATTTATGGGTTAGGGAAAAAAAACCTTCACACATCTTTGCACAAAATTGATCATAATCCAAACCGCTGCCAATTTCTGACACTGCCAGATTTGTCTCATTTATCGAACTCAATGCCTTTACACACACAAAAACACACCTGCAATCCTCCCAAGAGAAACACTGAAATAGGAGCCGTTTGTTTCTGCAGCTGAGTCTAAACTGGCATTTAGTCTCCTTGCTGTTTGAAATCAAAGTGCAGCCAATCAGACGCGTGTCGCTGCAGTCCACTTCCTGCAGACCCGCATCCAGCTCTACCATATCTGCCACTCGGGCTGATCTTCCAGTCTTTGCAGCTGCTTGTTAAATTGTTCTCATCCAATCAGCCTCTCATGTGGTTCACCATTTATCTGCAGCCGCTCTTTGTCTTGTTACTCTCCAGCTTTCTCCCCTCTGTCCCTGTTTCAGACCTCTAATTATATTAAGAGCCAATCCCTCCACCCCCTTCTCCCACCATCTCCTCAACGTGCTCACAGAGTCCAGGTCCATGACTTTTCTGTTTTGTTTTGTTCTGTTCGGACAGAAATCAATGGTTTCCCTTTGTCCAGCAGCTCCTCTGGCAGCTGCCCAGCGTTGTTTAATTATTCGACCTGGAAAAGCCTGACAAGAAAACAATGCAGTTCAACAAGTCAAGAGCAGCGTAGATTTCTTATTCATTTATTTCCTATTCAGTGCAAGAAACACACTCAAAATAAGCTTAACAGCTTGTCGCCATGAAAACACGCAAACATAACTGAGCTTATAATAAAGCCCTTGCAGCAAAAGCAATGCATCTGGCTTCAGTTTCAACAAGCCAGTCAAGAAGTTAATGTATTAGTACGAGCAGCTGTCTGTTACCAGGAAGCTTTGGTCTGTTTTCCTGTGCAAATATTGAAGAAACACTTGAAATAAGACAAAACTAACGCCTGTAACCTCTTCTAAAGATACTGGAGTTTGTTTCATATTGATTTTTCATTCATTTCACTGGCAGATTATTTCATTTATAACATGGTAAAAATCTTTTGTTATAAGTGAAATAATCATCCAGTAGAACTAATACTTTTTCATCAATATTGATGAATTGTTGACTTTAAACAAACTCCTATATTTTGCTGAAAAGTTACTTGTAGTCCGATTTGTCTTATTTCAAGTGTACTTAAATAAACTACACAAAAATACCTGATCAGACTTTGTGTTCTTGCAGTGTGTTGGGTTTGAGAAGACAGAGCTCCACCAAAAACCCCTGAAGGAAAATATCCTCCCATCGGTTTGTGACTCCAGTTGTTCAAAACGCACCAGGAAGTCGACCTCTGAAAGTGAAGGCTTTCAGGTGTCCTAGTCAAAGTCTTGACTCACATTGGACTGAGATCCTGTGTTAAGATGCTGTACGTGTTTGAAAATCACATTCTTTGACTTAAATAAAACAAGAGTTGGCCAAAATTTCTACACAGCGGCCTAAAACACGACCAGCAGTTTTTACAAACACTTGTTGGAAGATGTCACCACCCAGATTGGCAGAACATCTTAGTAAGTTTAGGTTGCAATTAGATTTTCATACATTATGAGAATTGTTTGAGTATCTCTTTTCCCTATAGGAGTATCATTTAAGAAGTTAATTTAGTTTTTATTGAACTCTTTGATATGAAAATCAATTTGATGATCAGAGAAAGAGGGGAAACTTTCTCATTGTTCCCCCCACAGGTTGAATCCTGTCTTACAGCCTCTTCACTCTGTTTAAATATTTGACTGTACATGATGAAGGAAGCATGTTTTCTAGATCAAAGTCACCCGCCGCTCTGTCCCTCGGCATGTTCCGAGCGCTCGGTGGCAACATGGCCTCCGCTGCCATGTTTTTCAAATTATACTTCATATCCTGCCTCCTGGCAACAGGCCACAGGGACGAGAAAAAAAATGATTCTGAAACCTTCTCTCCTTCCCCTCGGCTCCAAAGCTGTCTCTAATCAGATTTAGCAAAGGTGTGAGGATTGGGCTTTGTGTGAGGCTGCAATGTCATCAGCAGAGATTTGGAGAGTAAAACGGTTAGAGCCAAAGGTAGGAGAGGTAATTGTATTTAGGAAGCAGAATTGAACATAAAACCATAATTCAGCTTGTGATTTTCATCATTGCCACTTCAGTTTCGCTGCATTTACTGCACATCGGTACAGGTTCATTAACTTAGCTGATGATTAGTGTATTAGCAAGAATAAAACTGCACATTAAGTTGCTCCAGATACTAACTTCACACTGTATAATGAGGTACTATTAATTTTTAATAACTTAAGGAGTTTGCCTGAAGATGATACTAAATTTATCCCTTCTGATAATGCGCCATCATGCTTAGGCCAACAGCAGTTATTCCAGGCACCACAGGTCTAAACGTTGCCCAGGAGTTCAGTGTTTCATGAAAAAGATTTGCTTACCTCTCAGCTTAACAAATCCCAGAGGAAGGTGAACCTTTAAGCTGCGCATATTGATGTTCCCAGGCTTTGATTCATGGCCTCCAGAGGACTGCTGGTGTCTTTATCCACAGACCGGAGGTTTGGGCCTGCAGTCTGCTCTGGGGTGTGTCTGGATTTGTTTTTGCCTCTGTCGCCACTTTTTGCTTTGTGAAGCGTCAGCTGTTCATCTCTGCAGCTGCTTGTCCTACACAGCGTCTTAAGAAAAGCTTTCCAGGCTGACAGCGTGTCAGCAGGGCTCGTGTCAAACCGCGGCGAGGAGAAAATCTCACTCAGGATGTTCATTAACTTACTGTAAATGCTTATCTGAGGAGCATGGTAAGTACAAGCACCAGCAAGAATCTGGACGTGAAGGGAAAATGATTTAGCTGCTGTAAGCAAGACAATAGGTTGGCGTGTAATTTAGCGACAAATGTTTCTATGCTGATTTAAAATGAGCTAGTGGGGGAAAAGTGCATGGATTTCAGATTTTGTTTGTTGCAAACGTGAGGTGTTTGTAATTAGCTGCCTCTGAGAAACCTAACGGCAACCAGTTACCGTAGAAACTAAAATCCACAAGGTGTACGCTGAAAAAAAAATGCTAATTTTTTCTAATGTACATATTAGTACACTTAAAATAAACTAAATTACAAGCCACTTTTCAGGTAAATATAGAAGTCTTTTAAAATCAATAATATCTTATTATTGATTAAAAAAAGTACTAGTTCAACTGCCAGACTATTTCCCCATGTTATAAATGAAATTATCTGCCAGGGTAACCAGTACTTTTTGAAATTATTGACTCTTAATAAGTTTCTCTATTTAACTGAAAAGTTACTTGTAAGTTATTTTTGTCTTATTTCTAGTGGACTAAGATATTTGCACTAAAATCAAGACATGGTAAGGAGTTCTGCTCAATCCATCACCTGAACAAACTGTAAGAAGACACGAATGACGGTTCACCCAAACTAAAGGCTGGATAAGATTATTAATCAGAGAAACGGCCAGAATGCTTCAGAGAGCAGCAGAGCTTTGCACTCTATAAATGTCCCTTCATTGAAGAGAGAAAAAAAATTGATGAAAGAAAGAAAACAACAAATATGGAAGACAGTCCTCAATTAAAGAAATGATTCAAATTTGACCGGCTCATCACATGTGGTTGGTTTTATTTGTTGTCGGGGTAAATTTATTACCAACATAATTTTCTTACAATGGAGAAAGTGAATTACATCACAAAGTGTTTTACAACCAAGCTTTTACAATAGGTAGAACCAGAGGCAAGCTGACTTTTCTGCACCCAAATCAGCTTTTATTTAAATGTAGCAAGCATTTTGAAAAAAAAAGTGACCCAGATCCTGAAGTAAAATTTCAAAACAAATTTGGTCAATCGAGCCCAAAATGTGTTATAAACAAGATGCTGTGTTTTCTTATTTGTGCAAATAAAAAAAAAAGTTTTGGATCTACAATGATTAAAATCTCTTTTCTAGAAAAAAAGTTAATAAATAAAATCTGACTACTTCGTTTGTTTAATTTCAGTTTGTAGAAACACTCGATGGTTTTGGCCCATGTGACAAAAGGTTTGGACATCCCTGATCTAGATCAAAGTATAATCATGTGTTCATATGGCCCAGTCAAAGTCCAACTGTACTATGTGTTTTTTGTTGGCTAAAAAGCGTTGGAACAAAACATGGCTGATTGAGAGAAACGGTTTGATAAAGTGGATTCTTCCTCCTCACATATCTCCGGTTAGAAGCCATGTAGAGTTTCTCTTTACCAGACTGCAGCATCCTACCATTCACTCTTGTGAATGGTAGGATTCACAAGAGTGAATCCTACCATTCACTAATTGCAAGACAATTACAATAGATCATTGTAATTGTAATTAAGTAACAGCACTTTGTAACTTGGACACCCCGGCTGAAAAGCTGGCACCTCATCAGATATGAGTGGTCTCATATCTGATGAGGTGAAAAGTGTTTTTAACTGGCCTCTGCAGCTGAGGGACACTTGACAGGAAGCATGGCTCACTGCATCTGGCCTCTGTTCCCCCAATGAAAGCAGTTATCCATCTGTGTAATAGGCCTTGTCATAGTTTACCAAGAATCAGCATTTCGCTTTGAGATCAGGCGGGATTTGCAACCGAATGGGCTGCAGAGAAGCCGTGCAGCACATGGAGGGAGGTGTTGATGCACAGCGATGCCCTGACACCCCGGTTCTCATTCACTTTACACCATCGGGGCTATAAATGCGTCGCTGAATGGTCTCCGCACACGTTCATTTACTCATCTTTCATGGTCACTCTGTATATTTACCAAACATGCAGCATCATGTTGGATATAAGCAGAGTTGGGGAACTAGATGCATTTGTTCAATTGCATTTAGTTTAGAAATGTTCTTAAAAATATATACTTTTAGAAGTATTTTTTACTGTGCTGTACTTTTTAATTTTACTTGAGTGAAATGTATGGATTTTCTAACATCACTGAGTAAAAAATAAGCATGTTTTAATCAAAACATCACCAGACACAGACCTGCAGTTTTTGTTAAAGTCTCAAAGTCTCTAAAGTTTTTTATTGAAATAAACTGATTTGGGAAATTTTTTTTCTCCCTGATTTTGTTATTTATTTGTTCATTTTGGTCCTTCAAATACCAACATTTCCACTTAAGATTATATTTTAGTCCATCTGATCATTTAATTAAAAAAATGAAATGGTTAATAACTTGATCAGTTACTGAGTAGATTTTTTTTATTAGTTACTTTTTTACTTTTTCTAATTTCTTGGACGGTTCATTTTTAATTTCACTTTAGTAAAAATACGTTGAAGTTGTGCTTCTCGTTCTTGAGTTCTCTACCCACCTCTGCTGGGCCGCCTGGTTCTGTATTGTGACTGTTAGTGATTATATTTGTTTTTAGCCACTAAACAGATGAGAGATTAAATGTGAGACAATGATAAATAGCTCAGAAGACCTCTGATAAAATTTTCCCCTCTTCTTTCTGAGTTGATTTTTGCCCCTGACTGAAGAGATGACACTAAATCAGTTTCTTAGGTTGATATTCTCTAACACAGAATCTGTAACTAATTGGTCTCTTGGACCAATTTCATGTTTTACTGTGAGAGTTTTACTTGAACAATAAATAAAAAATGAAGCTTCAGTTATTGAGATAAGATCATAAAAGCCATAAAGCTCACCAATTCTCTAAATGAAAAAAGAACATTGATCAATCAATCAATCAAATTTTATTTGTATAGCACATTTCAGCAGCACGGCATTTCAAAGTGCTTTACACAATTTAAAATAAACACAGACAGAGATTTTGATTAAAAGTAAAAACCAAAATATTTAAAAACATTGATCAAACATCCTATCCACCTATTCGCACCAAAAACAATTGATATTTACAGATTTAAATCACACGATGAATGTTTAAATTTCTTTTATAATTTCTGTAGCAAATAAAAATAATCTGCCTTTTCTGACTTCAGATGTTAATGTCCTGATCTGTAAGACTCTCTGGTCAGGTTTGTCATATTTAAAGTTTTCTTCAGTGTTTTTCTCTGGTCAAAGATTGTTTTACTGAGCCCTTTGATTTCCCATGTTCGCTACATTAATTTGTCATCCATGTTTACTTGGTTGTAATTCCCCCAGTTAGGCTGCAGCTGCTGCTCCCATTTGGTTAATCAGCCTCACCTGTTTCCTCTCCAGTATATATCTTCCTCATTGTTCTCATTCATTGTTGGAGTCTCAAATTCAAATGCCAGTTGTGCCGCTTACGCCTGGCTGATTTTTCTTTTGTAGTTTGTTATCTTTCCAGTTTTATTCTGGGATATTTTATAACTCTTTAGTCAGTTTGCACAAGATATTTGATTCAGAAAACTTCCTTTTAAACATAAAAATCTTCCTATGATTCATAAAAAGTAGCAATATTTGATCATTCTTTTTTCTTCTGCATCTTTCCATGAACATAAATTTATGGTTCTGAGTGCAACAGAAAAATTGAACACAAGTTGAAAGTTGCATCATTTTTTTTTGCAAGAACAATCATCACCTCTTTCTTCCCAATAGATGAAAAAAACAAGCAACTACTTTTGACAAGAAATGACTTCAACCATTATTTAATGTAGGCGCGGAAATAGTTTTTTTTAATAAAGATGTATGTATGAGTCCCCATAGACCAACTTTATTTCATCTTCTTTTAAAAGGTATTGATTATTTAAATTTTTATGAAGCTGAATCTCCATAAATGAGACCAACATGTTTTCAAGGTTCATTTCAAGGCTTTAGCTTCACACCTTCACTGTGTTTCATGACCCACAAAGTCCCACTTTCTATCAAGACAGAAAGCCAAAGGTTAAGAAGGGAAAACCCTTATTATTATTTTTTATTTGCAGTCTGCAGGCATACAGTCTGTGAGGTGAACGCATAGATTTCCTGAGTCAATGTTTTGGCCTGGAAAAAGGTAATTAAATCAATTAGTTGGACATTGTCTTACAAAGAGTTGCTTGTTCTAGAGTTCAATGTGCCGTCTGGGTTTCCAAGGGCACAAGTCTAAGGAACTGACCCATAGTGACGTCCAGCAGGTCTGCTGAAGAAGAGAACAAGTCTCAGACATTCGTTTCCCATTTTGTCCAGGTTTTCGCTTTGAGAGTCGAAACTGTAGACAGAAAATCCGGCTGTGTTAAAGTAAACCTGGTGCATTATCAGAGTTTGGTTGATGTGTTCAGAAGTAGATAAGGATGCAACCATTTAAGAGTTAGTGACCTCAGACATTATCCTTAACCGCTGCGCTGATTGGATTTGTGAAAAGTTCAGGATTAATATTCACAGTAAACCTTTAAGAATGAACAAAATTACACTGTTTCTTCCTTCCTATGTTCACAGAGATTATTCTCAAGCTTGTGGGCGTCTATTGAAACATTTATTTAAGCTTGTAAAGATTTTTATGTTATACTGCAGAATAAGAGGTCAGAACGGCCTGCGCTGCTTTATAGACTGCAAAACACATCATGTGGCGCCGGTGAGATCCGAACTTATTGGCTGCCAGATCAAACCAGTGAAGTTTCAAGACAAGAATATGTGAACGTTTGCATTTTGTGTCTCCCCGGACTGGCACGGCTTTTACAACTGGAGTCGTTCCAGTCGTCGTGACAATGACGGTGATTTATTGGAGCAGAGAGAGAAGAAGCAGGACAGAGGCTGTACTTCTCTCTGAAGCTTCCATTTGGTAAACGACGCTTCGCTGCTCACTTTCTCTCTGTTGACATGAGCTTGAGGAAGTGAGGCGTCGCTGCATGGCGGATGCAGCGCCGCGTCTGCAGGCATAAATGATACAACAGTCAATACTTTCAGCATGTAATGAGGCTGTTCTTCAACTGTTTGCCTAATGTCTGCATGGATATGATGAAGCAGGGTTTACGTAACACAGAAGAATGAATAAACACTTTATAATCAATTCAAGGACAAGTCAGTGATTGATCAAATAAAGCAAATCAAGGCATTTCTTTCCTTGGTTCTCCTCTTGGTCTAAAGATTTATTGATGAATAATTTCAGAGGCTTCAACAAGCTGAAAATATTATTTTCAATAGCTTCAATGGCTAAATGTCTCAGAAAAACTAGTGGAACTGTCTTTTTTTACTTTTAAAGAGATTTCTTTTAGTTAAATTTAATAATAAAAGCCTTTTACTTAATTTTCCTTAGAGATTTCAGTGGATCCCTGGGAGTGGTGGTTTGATACCACAACAGTCCATTAATTATTAAAATCAGCAAGATCATCTCTAAAAACACTTTTAGTTGCCTGTTCTAATATTTCAAACACAAAATATATTTTAACATGCACTAAAACACACAGTGGGAGCCATTTTAGTGGATCTCCCACTAATAATTTGGAGGAAAAATGAACAAATGGTGAACCACAAATACGCTGGATTCTTCTGTGTAAAGGTTAATTTTTATTTATTTGAACCAAATTAAAGTTTCTGCAGTATTTTTTTTGTCACAAGTCAGATTTTCATCAACAATGAACAGTTATTTTTATTTACTGTATTATGAAAAAGTATTTGTCTTTTTGCAGATTTCCTCTGTTTTTAAATATTTCATATATTGAATTGTTTCAGTTGCACCAGGCAGCCAAAGTGTCAACTCACCAAATTCATTTTAAACCAAAATCAACGTTAAATCTTAATATGTTCAGGTTTGTGCTGGACTAAGATCAGTACTGCAGCCTATAAACCATCTTTAATTACAATGATAAATAGATGACCATTAAAACATAACACTTAAGAAATACATCAGACTAGATCATATTAATTTTAGACAATTTCATAAATATTCCATGAATTACTGCAACAACATTACATTTATTGAATGGAAAAAACATCCAAACCAGCCTGGATGGTTTGGAGAAAATTAGTTATCTCCTTTGTTAAACATCTGAACTGTGATAAATCACATTTGTTGAAAAGGTGAGTTCATTTTCCCAGCCAAAACTTCTGCACAATAAGAAAGTCCCTTAAGCAGAACCTGTCTGACAACACAAAGCAAAACCAAAAGGCCTCAAAAACCACCATGTGTCCTGGAAACACAAGGAATAGTTGGCAACTATTCCTTCAGAGGTTCAAATTAAACTTGCGTTGTAATTGTTGGAAACATTTAAAACAGAAACATATAAATAAAGCATAGCATATTGTCCCAGCAAAACAACTTCCCAGGCCTTTTCCAGCAGTCTTCCCCTCATCATGGCTTCCTGCAGCTCAGATGCTGTAACGTCTTCGTCTCCTCGCCGTCCAGCACCGTCTCTGTGTCCACAGCTACCTACGTGTGGCTCTGCCTGCTTTCCTTTCCCTGCGCTGTGAGGCAGAGACGGCGCTCATGGCTGCCATGCCGCAGTGACTGCAGCTGTTTGCAGAATCTCTTGGTGAAGTTCCCATAAACACAACAGCCGGGCTGCACAGAAGTGCTTCCAGGGCTGTTTTTGGCTGCGCTGTCTCGCCACGTCTGTCTTCTTTGTCTTTATGTGAGCGGACAGATGCAGAGGAAGGCCTGACAAAAAATGATGGCTAAAAAAAGAGAGAGAGAGAGGAAACAAGATTTGTGTGTATATATAAAACATTTTTCTAATGCTGCTGCTTCATGCACATTGATAAGGAGATGAAAAGTTTTCTCATTGAAAAATGCCAGTAACTGAAAAGACATGGATAAAGTAAAGCTTTTCATGCTTTTCTTAATAAACATGTTTTTTTAAAAAACATTTTGTGTGTATTTGTAGAAACACCTGCAGATTCTTCCTCTATCTGCATGAGTGCATGAAAGAAACGCTTAAAATAATGACCTTCTTCAACCAGGCCACAGCTTTACATCTCCCTCGTATTTGATGCAAGGTTCTGAGCCTCTGCTAGGTAAACAGATGAAAGTCATTTGTTTTGTCATTTCTGTCGCTATGCTCCTGCTCCCGGTCTGCTGCCACTGACAATTCAAATCCAATCAAGAGAAAAAACCCTGCAGTTTTTAAATCATGGTAACAATAAAGGACTGTGTTTACATCCTTCTACATGTTTGCTCTTGTTACCCATTTCCACTGATGTGCAAAAGTTTTAAACTAGGATTAGTTTTTTTTTTATATCATGTGTCGGAAGAGACAGATAATCTTTAGACAGACTGAACAATTCTTTTGAGAAATTGTTCAAAGTTTTTCTTATATACTTTATGTGATTTTACAGGCCTTTCTAATAAGGCATTTGGCTTCCCAGATCATTAACCCGCCACCTCTGTGCTTGTCAGTATGAAGTACCTCTGCTCTCCAGGTGCTTCATGGTCAAAGGTTTCTGTTTCATCTCTCCAAATAACACTGTAAAAATAAACAATATCAGAAGCTCCTATATTCATGTTCATTTAGAAAAAATACCCCTATTTTAAAACGAAAAAAAAAAAAAAAGAATACTTTGAGTTGTGGCTAACATTTAACATTTCGTTTTTATTTTATTTAGCTTATTTTATCCTGAAAATCTTTGTGGCGTTCCCGAACTGCAGCACAGCATGAGCAGCAAACGGCCCACCAGCCTCATTTTGGGCATCACTGTTATTTAGTTCATCAGAAGTTATCTGCTTTTTTTAAATGAAAGTTTAGTAGCGACTGGAACACAAGTAGCCTTGAGCAAAACATTAAACTAGGATTCTGAATTTAATATTCAAGTTTCAAGCTGCTTAAAAGAATAAAACCATTTATAAATTATTTATAAGAGAAGACAGATTTCAAGTCTAAAATGTAGTTACTTTAGTGATAAATTGTCATTATTATTGTTATTATTAATTATTATTGTTATATGCTGATTATTTTCTTTGAAATAAATAATCTCCATTTTCTCATTCATACAGTTTCAGATCTGTCCTAGAATTTAGTGATGAAAGAAAACTGTTTTGATTCTTCATATTACATATGTTTTATTCTCAGTATTATAAAAGTGTCATTATAAAATGATCGTGCAAAACCCTTTAATGTTTCTCCAGCAGTTGTTTCTCCATCTTTTAGCCGTTTGTTGTCCTGCAGGCTGCGGCTCATGAGTGGCAATTTGAGGGTTTTGTGTTGAAGACCCATGAAGTTTATGTCGGGAAAATGATTCAAAGAGTTTCTGTTCAGTTCTGCTTTGATACAAAGACTAACGAGTTTTGATTTTGTCACTCATTCAGATTCAGAAACATGTGACAATTAAATTAGGGTTCATATTACTGTCATAGAAGACACTGAAGCTTGTAACTTGTAAAAGTTTAAATGGACAAAGAGGTTCAATTAAAAATGGAAACTTTTGTAGATTGATTATTTCTAATGAAAAGAAAACAATTCAGTTTCTCAGAAAATCCTAAAAATAGATGAAGCTCACATAGAAGAATCTGGAAGTGGAGCGTGAAGAGGTGATCAGTTCATGGAGCTGTGAAAGTGTTAATCTAACATGAACTGATTTATTTCCGACTGGACTTTCAAAATAATGGAATATTTATTTTAATTTGCAAATTTTTGGACCATTTAGAAACACTCCAGTCCTTTAACTGTAAAATCTATAGTATATAATCAATGTACCTGATTTTAAAACTGCTGACATATTGTTTACCTTAAGTCAGGATGGATATGTTTGTATTTTCATTTTTACCTTTTTATTTTCTAATTTATGTTATTTTATGTCTACTGTATGACATTCTGTTGTATGATGATTTAATGCTTTCTAAACCGGTTGTTGTTAAAATCAGAATTTATTTTACTTAAGGAAATATAACTAAAATAAATAAACCAATAAAATCTGCTCAGCTCAGGTAAGAGACTCCTGACATTTACTCTGGTTCAGATGTTGCTTCACTCCAGAAGTGTGTCTGATTTATCCCGTGTCATGAAAACATCTATGTGTGATGCTTTTCTTTCTTTGGCATCTTTACCTCCAAACACTTTTTTCTCCCACTCAACTTTCCATGTCATTTAATCCCCAGAACATTTCTGCAATAAAAGATTCTTCCTCATTTTATTTATTTTTCTGTAAGCCATAGTCAACAAGGCCAACAGAAATAAATACTTGAAATGCATCACACTGTTAAACAGATCTTCAAAAGGTGTTTTGCGTTTTGAAACAAATTATTAAAATGATCTTTCCAGAGATATTCTAATCTTCCAGTCCTGATGAATGGACCTTTGATAGGAGTTTGCAGAAGTTTGCACCGACCCTGGTAATTCTCCAGAGAGAGCAAGAGGAAAATGCAGAGGGATTAGCGTTATACAGAAAGAAATGCAAAACTTCTCATTATTCATCCTTCCACCTGTCAGTGTGAAGCATTACTGTCTCCTCCAGGCTTGACACGCACTTACCGACGCCACAAGGGGCCTTTCGTTTAACTGCTGTTCCTTCACAGTGATGTTAAATGGCTCATTAGAAAGGCTAAGGTGTCATGTTCTGAAGGACAAATGTATTGGTTCTGCAGCTTTACCTGGACTCTAATGCACAAAAGTGTGGGAAATGGAGATTAGAAGGATCTGCTCAGCTACAGACATTAGTTGGGAACCCAATGAAGTGAACGGATATTTTTTAGGTACGTATTGCTACTGAAGAGGATGTAAACAATGTCTTATTGGACTCTGGCATTAATTTAGTTTCAGTTTAAGAACAGTGTCCTCAGATATTGAATATATCGCCCAATTGCGTCATCCTGAAAAATTCAGAAAATCTACATTTAATGTGGAAAAATTAATTTTGTGTAGAAAAATTTCCAGTTTTATACAATCAGATGAGCCAAACTTATTTCTACTGCTAATAATTCATAGAACTTTCAGCACTTTATAATTTCTATAAATGTAAAGTGAGGGTGTAAATATTCATTATTTGTATTACTATAAGATCAATGTAATTTAAACATTTATGTTGTATAGTTTACTTCTTTAGGTTTCTACTAACATATGAATAATAATCCTTTTGGTTTGAATGCATATGTGGATGCAAACGGACTGGAGACGTTCCAAAGCCAGGACTACAGCGCAGAGCATTCTGGGTAAATTCAACCCAAAAAAATGCTCATATCTAGCCTTAGATATTTTTTTCTTTTACTGACAACAGAAGAGAAATCCTAAAACCATTAAAATCTGATGCTACTCGATTTTTGGTTACATTTTGCAAAAGAGGAAGTTGCGTTCATGTGTTATTTGGACATTTTTGTGTTGTTTCCTTCAGTGGTTCTTGGTGCAGCTCCACTACAGACAAGGGGGTGAGCAAGATTTTCAAAAGGTTTGGTTCGTTTGACACATAGCAGTGAGAAAATTAACCACACCTGCTGAAAATACTGCAATTTTAGTTCCCAATTACTACCATACCAACTTTATAAAGCACTTTAAAAACAAACACAGCTGATACAAAGTGATGTACATTAAAACACAACATAACAATAAAAACTCACAGTTTAAAAACAAAACATACAGTTTAAAACTAGATCCTGCTGGAATTGAAAGCCAAGTAAAATAAATGGGTTTTAAGACGAACTTTGAAAGTGGACACTGAAGGAGCCTCTCTGACCTGCAAAGGCAAGTCAGTCCATAACTTAGGACCTATGAAAGAGAAAAACCTGTCCCCTCTGAGCCTCCTGTCCCCTCTGAGCCTCCTGTCCCGTCTGAGCTTCCTGTCCCCTCTGAGCTTCCTGTCCCCTCTGAGCTTCCTGTCTTTGTCTTCCTGTCCCTTCTGAGCCTCCTGTCCCTCTGAGCCTCCTGTCCCCTCTGAACTTCCTGTCCCCTCTGAGCTTCCTGTCCCCTCTGAGCTTCCTGTCCCGTCTGAGCCTCCTGTCCCCTCTGAGCTTCCTGTCCCGTCTGAGCTTCCTGTCCCCTCTGAGCTTCCTGTCCCCTCTGAGCTTCCTTCTGGATCTCGGTTCCTCCAAGAACAGCTGGACCTGAGAGATCGATAAGGTATGTAGGGGTAAAGAAGCTCAGAGAGGTAAGACGGGGCAAGATTATGTAGTGATTTAAAAACAAACGTAAGAATTTTAAAATGAATCCTAAAATATACAGGCAGCCAGTGAAGTGAGGTCAGGTCAGGGGTCACATGTTCCCTCTTTTGAGTTCCTGTTAAAAGTCGTTCTGCAGCTTCTGAACCAGCTGCAGACCTGAGAGCAGCGACTGACTGACTCCCAGATAAAGTGAGTTACAGTAATCCGACCGAGTCGAAATAAAAGCCTGGATCACTGTTTCAAAATCCTGCCGGAAAGAAAAGATTTCACTGACGCCAATCGCCTTAAATGATAAAAGCTGGACTTAACCACGGCTCTGATTTGGCTGTCCAATTTAAAATCACCGTCCACCTTAAAACCAAGATCTGTAATAGCAGGTTTAAAATATACCTCCAAAGGTCCCAGGTCCACAGAGCAGGACTCACAGGAGCCACTGGGTCCAAACACCATCACCTCTGTTTTACTTTCATGAATTTCTTCACGCCTACTGGTTGCTTGATAGGGAATGGTTGAACAGAGACTAAATGAAATCATACATTTTCATTTTGGAAAATGGTTGAAATGCCAAATGAAGACAACCTCATGTTACTACCCTTTAATGCTGCAGCAGTGAAGGGACAGATTACATGGACACAAGAGGAAAAGCTCTACATCGCGATGTTTTATGGCTGGCTGAGTAATAATCAATTTGCAAAGAAGCAGAGAAACAAGGACGGCAAACATATGTGAAAGACAAAGGAATGAGACAAGAGGTTGGATCTCATCTAAATAATGTAAGAGGAAGCACCACCAGCTGAGGTCGAGACGCTGCAGAACGGCTAATGGTGGAGCAGAAAGAGACCAAAGGAAGGGAGGAAACAACTGGAAGAAAACAAGACGGGTGGAAAGAAATGTTTATCAGTCAATAATGTATGAGCTCACTTTATTGCAATTGTCGTTGGACTGAAAATGTTGTCTATTTAATGTTGGCAAATCTTAAATGTTTGTTTCCAAGAGAATTCGGGATGAAAATTTGTTCTTGTTTGCATAAATATAATTGAGATAAAGTTTAGAAAACAAAGCGAGAAGCAGTCAAGCCGAGGAAACCAGAGTTTAAACCCATCTGATCTGATCCTTCACCTCGTTTGCACCTACAAAACACCAACCATGTTCTTCTGCTGAATCGGTTATCTTACCTGCAGTAAATAACATTTAAGTATAAATTCAGATTAATCATGACGTCTGCTGCCTTAAAACATACATATGCAAATATTCATAACAGTTAATGCAGACATTTTTATGACTCTTTAAACCTTCATCATGTTTGCATTAAGCGGTTCATTGCACAAGAAATGAAGTGTGAAGAGCAAACTGGGAGCAGAACATGAAAGGATTTCAAACCAGAGTGACCACCTATCAGGAACATTACGGTAGTGAAGAAACGGTGGCAATGGCTTGAAAGATGGCTGAGAAGACAACTGACCTGTCAACAGCCCAGTAAATAGCTGCTGTGTCAGCCTGAAAGATTAGTGGAAGAAAATAATTGTTAATTAAGGTAAATTAAGGTAATGATAGCTGGAGCCTGGAGAGGATTCTGAGTATCTCCCAGAGTTTAGGAGAGACAAAGTGTGGATTGTAGCTGCAGTCAGAGCAACGGTGCTGCACCAAAGCTCCTAAAAGCTTATAAAAATGTAGGTTTCCCTTCAAATTGACAAAATACCAACTTGTTATGGACAGAAAGTCAACAGTTTACACCCTGATGAACCAAAATACAGGTTGCATGTTGCAGGGTTGTAGTTTTGGCATCTTCAGGTCCTCAGTTTACATCATCTGCTCTCTATTCATGTTGCAGCAGCAGAAGGAGTTTCAGCCTTGAACAGAGATCTTGATGCTGCAGCATAAGAGCTCTTACTGCTGGAAACTGTTGAGCGCTGGAGTGTTTTGGAGGATTCTTTGCGTTTCAGACTCCTGCCTGTGTTGTCTGAACATTATTAATGAGGCAATTGGAAATGTGTACGAACGTGTCACATTATTTACATCAGAACTTTATTCCACCTCTAATTCTTTCATGCCATATGAAGCACGCTTTTGGAAACCTTTCATGCAAATGCAAGCAGTGCTGCTTCCTCTTTAAAGCTGCGATGGGCTGAAGTTTGTGCAAAATAGAGCGAAATGTTCCAAACATCAAATGGTTTGAAGGAAAGTTGAGCTGAAGTGCTTCCACTTGTGAAAATATATCTGCAACATAAGGCCTAGTAAGAATAAGAAACATCTTTGGCTTTACCTAAACAAATACATTGGGGATATTGATTGTTTAGCTGGCAGCTGCGTTATCGGCAGAAAATGTGTTTTCTGATGGAAACTCTACACATTCTCTATCATAAAATGGATCTACAATGCAAAACGCTTTCATTGGTGTATTTGTCTTTGGAAATAGGAAGTTATTTCAACAACTTGCCAGTCTTTTCTCTTTTATTTCTCATTTTCCTCCTATCCCATCTCCTTGCCTATTTGCAGCCTCCATTTTATCTTTCCTCTCTCCTTTCCTGCCTGATCAGAGGAGGAAATCAGTTCAGGGGAAGAAATAGATTGTCTTCAATGTTGGGAGACCAATTTGTATTCATAAAATGAAGTAATAGGCCATGAAATATTCTGTAGAGGGGTGCTGTCTGTTTCAACTTTGGTCAGGGAGATTAGAAGAAGATGAGTCCTGATAGCATCTTTTGTTGAGGCACCACTGCTCCTGTGGGGGATTTACCATCCGCTGTACAGCACTTCTTCTTCCTCTGGTGGTCTATTGCAAGTAAACAAATGGTTTCTAATAGCTGTGTGGTGCGATCACTGAAGGCCTGTTATAGTTGCCACTAATTCTTCAAACGCCAAAGAAATCACTCTTTTTGTGTTGCTCCTAAAAGTGATGAGATGCATTGTTCATGTTATGTGAGCTGAAAACATTCTTCGACTGTGAGGATGGAAGAAATGATGTAGCAGAACGACGCCACAGTTCAGCCGCCGGCTGGTTGCCCTCGTTTTCTATTCAAGCACATTTCAGCAACAAGGCAGTTCAGAGTGATTTACATAATAAAAACATCACACAGTCATCAATTATAAAGCAAGCAGTAAACATTGCATTTTGTCAAATGTCGCCACCAAAATCATCAAGCAGAAACGAATAAAATATGTTGGTCAATGTTGGAAAAGTAGCTCTAAAGAGGTGGGTTTTTAGCCTTGATTTAAAGAAAATCTGGAAGTTTCTTCCAGATTAGAGGAGAATAGAAGCTGAATGCTGCTTCTCCATGTTTGGTTCTGGTTCTGGGGATACAGAGCAGATCAGAACCATGGGACCTGAGGGGTCTGGAAGGTTGATACAACAATAGCAGATTTTTAATGTAGTTTATTGCCAAGTTATTCAGTCTTTTATAAAGTAACAGTGATATTTTATTCTCTGAGCTACAGAGACTTGAGGCGATTTGCTCTATTCTTTATAGAGCTGATTCTTTATACCCATGAAGACACTGTTGCAGTAATCAATGCAACTAAAGATAAATACATGAGTTTCTCTTGATATTGCTGGAACATTAGTTCTTTAACTCTGTGAAAAGATTCTTTCAGTTGATAGAAGGCCGACTTTGTAACTGTCCTTATGTGGCTATGAAGGTTCAGGCCTGAATCCATTACACCCAGATTTCAGGTCTCATTTCTGGTTTATATCTATGACAACTGACACCTTGTGCTGACTCTAGATTGTTCCTCTTTGGGTTCAAAGATAATAACTTCAGTTTTTTTTCTAAAATCTAGTTGGACAAAAGCTTGTCAGAGATATTTCAATATGACTTCAGGAAATTGCCTCAACTGGGGCTTAATGGGTCTCCTTTAAAGAGTGATTTTCCATACATTGCATCATTATTAGTTGAGGATCCCTTAATTATCTGCAGTCTGCCAGGGCCCTGGTAAGCATTTTATTCTTAGCGGCGCACTGCCATCTCATTGCCCCACGGTATTTTCTCCCATTTTCAACAAAACGCAGCATACTGTGATGTTTCTCGGCTCTCCAAATAAAGCCGTTTTTCATTCGCACCGGAAGCCAGAAAACCACGTCTCCAGCCGGCAGACGCGATGCCATACATTCAGTTGAGTCATTGAAATTCATGAGGAGAGGAGAAATAAAATAAGGCTAATTTTTCAAAAGCAGGTTCAGAAGCAGCAGGCCATTTGTAAAATCTGTTCACATGAATACACATGAAATAAATGTTAACTCTGCTGACAGGTTATTAATAAAAGGACTTAGTTTTAGAGGGAAGGCTCGCCTGTGTTCAGGATGGGAGGCTGCAAGCTTCATGTTTAAGGCAAACTTGAGCTTAATTTGAACTTGGGCATTCATCAGGCAGTAAAGGCTGATGTATTGATTACTTTTCATGGGAATCTTGACAACCTTAGATCTGCTCAAGCAAAAAAAGAAAGAAAAAAAAGTATAATTTAGCCAAACCCTGACAAGCTTGTTCAAAACTTAAAACAAATTCTTCTGCACATAAATCTGAGCAAAACAACTGAGCTCAAATCTGGACAGTTCACAAATTGGTGGGATTTTCACTAGACCTGATCAAAGTGTTGTAGATCGGCACAAATTCATGAAATATGGATCAAAAACTGTTTTAAGAAGAAGAAGAAAGTCAGACTTCTGAGACAAAGTTCAAATTCTGGGCAGTGGCGCAAAAAGTGGGTATGCAGCGCATGCAACGCATAGGGGCGCAGCACCAGAGGGGGCGCCAAAACCCCGTCTGGAGGGGGCG
>CAEGAF010162259.1:4146-46594 GCA_903067075.1 Micropoecilia bifurca | reverse complement strand
TCTGAATAGTTTGATACCTTTTTAACCTGAACATCTGAAGGAATCACTCTAAGCCTGAAGACCTGGTGCGAAGCAAGCAGTGCGTGAGAAAGGATGTTACGATACTTGCTGATGAATATCGATTTTTTTCTAGGAAAGAAAATATCAATATATATCGCGATATTGATATTATTATACAGCCCTAATCTGGACCTGACCTCCTTTGGCGGATGATGGCAGAGGGACGTCCTTTAGCTGCTCAGCCTCTCACAGCCCAGCTAAGCAAAGTGGATGGCATCAGCTACCTCACTCATTGTTTACGTAGCAACAACTTGTTGAGTAACTCGCTCTGCAGCAGATTCAGGTTTCGCCACCGTTGTTCATAACGGCTTACAAACATTTTTATAAAACGGTGTGGAGTGAATGGGAGAAATGAGTGCAGCAGCTCGAGAGGAAATTGTGGTTAAAGCGGGAAAGGTGACGTCGTCAGTTTGGCAGTATTTCAGATATTTAAAAGAAAAAACAAATCGATAATTATCAAAATTAACTGTTATGATGATATGTTTTTCAGCCTTATCGCCCAGCACTACCGTATTTAAATCTACTTTAGCTCAGTTAAAATCAAATACTTTGGACTGAAGATGTGATACTTGTGGCACTGTGGTGGGATGGCTAAGAAAGCAAGGGGTGGGGATAATTATTAGAACTAAAGGCAAAGGGAGTCACATGTCAATCATACACAATGTTTTTTTTGTTTGTTTGTTTTTTTTGCCGCAATCCAGCAAATTGTGAATGTCAATGGAGGCAGTATACTGGTCTTAATCGGTTGTGAAAGAGGCTTTAGTGTCCTGTAGCTGGAATCACTTCAAAACTCTGGAAAGTACTTCTGACCACAGCAGATATGATTTATTGTTTTTATTTTACTCGACTGTTCCACACAGTTGACTTCCTATAATGTGTGACAGTACAGTCAGTTACACGCCATCATTACTTCCTCATGTTCATTCCCCTTTTTGAGGCCGGTAGCGTTCAGCCTTAGACGAAATGGTGTGATTTCAATGAGCAAAAAGTACGACAAGCAAGTAAAACTGAGAGAAAAACTGCTGGAAAGTCCAACTTCTTTCACTCTTGTCGCTCTGCCTGCAGTCCATCTGCCAGTATGACCCGATTGTTGATGTCCTGATTGTAAACATCAGAATCTATTCCTTTAGTGCATTTATATGAGCCTGCTGGCTATGAGTAAGACCAGCTTTGAACTTTAGATGCAGGTGAAATGCAAATGTGTATTTGGACAAATGTGACCCAGTTGATGGCACTCTTAACACCAACTGTCTGTGTCTGAGAGATTTACTGATTTTCACAGATTGTTTCTCACGTCTGCCCATGGGGACAGAAAACATGTTTGCTTTGCCCAATCCAACCGAAGCAAGTAGTTAAAAAGCGAAAAACATTGTGTACATTGTGCAAGATCGGGATTAGTTTTAAAACACTCAACAACCAGAGCAAGTTGTTTGTATTTTGATGAGGTGATTTATTTATTTATTTTTTTATGTTGAGACACTTTTGGCATGAGAAATTATATGATTCTTAAATGGAAACTTTATATTAAAACATCTTTTTCCAGCTCACACTTAGTTGAGGTGGATTTGCACATATGGAAAACATCTGAATTTATCCCACAAGAAGTCGATTGGTTAAATTTGAGCTCACTTGAGTGAACTTAAAGAGGAGGTGGGGGGGGAGGTCAAATGCTGACACATGTCTGAACATCTACTTTTGGTATTTATTCAAAGGTTTTCCACATTAGGATTTAGATTTCTTTAAAAAAAATGTGGTTAAACCACCATTAACAGTAAAGACAGACTCTAAAATCCTTCAAATATTTCCATTTCAACCAGCTTGACACTTCATTTCTTAGAGGTTCATCACATTTTCCAGTGCAGTTAAACTGAGGAGGGAGTGTTTGTGCAGAACTATTTACAGATGTCACCATAGATCTTTTATTGTGGGTCTCTTTAAGATTTAAGTAATTAAACAAATCACTTAATAATAAAGCTAATGCATAATAGAAAAAGTACGTCTGACTTGGCTCAAGAGGTTTTTGTTGTTCTTGACTTGGGTCACCAAGCTCACTATTGATACAGTCCAAAGTTCCTTACTGATAGCAAAGTTACTTATAGAAGAACAGTAAATATGTGGACTTTGAAAAATCATTACTTTTCTGTATTGAGAAATCCAATTGAAATGCAGTTTAAAAAACAAAGAAAAGAAAGGAAAACAATCTTAACATGATGAAAAGGTCTTACTGTAATCCAGTAGACTGTTTTTTGTTGAGGCTTTTGTGTTTTTTTTATGGTAATTTTAGATATTGGGTCTTTGCTTCACAAAATATTACCAAAATATTCAAAGAAGTCTAAAACACCAACCTCCTTCTTTAAAGAAATGTATATACAAGAACACCAATGCCAACAAAACACTTTCTGCAGCTTGACTGCATGAATTGCTGCTGAAGTAAACGGCTGTATCAGCATTTTCTCTGTGCTGCGTTTCCCCTCACAGGAAGAACTCGGACGAGGTCGCCCTGATGTCGGCTCGCGAAGCAAGTGCCAGATGTCCCCAGGTGGTCATTGACTTCTATGAGCAGAAGCTGACCTGGCACTGTGGAGAGGGCGAACAGTAAATATATATATATATATATATATATATATATATATATATAAAAATGTGTGCCGAGGACTGTGGATAAGCGGCTGCACTTCCACCTAAAGATTAGTTTCTCCTCCATCGAATGTCCTCCATCAGCTGACATTAAAGGCACGCGGCATGAAATCACGTCCCGCTGCAGGTGGAGCTTCCTACTCTGGCAGCTGCGAGATTCTCAGCGGGGGATGTGGGTTTAAAGCACTGCCAGCTCTGCGGTGCTCAGTGAGGTTACTTTACCTCTGAGGACACCAAAACGGAGACTAAAGCTAACTTTAGTTCAGAACAGCTGATTTTAATTTTAATTTTGACTAACTTATTGCTGCATTCCTTTTCTGTGATTATGTAGCAGACTCGGTCACTGTGGTTGTGCTTTGTTTTTAGTTGCTGTTTTTTTTTTTGTTTGTTTGTTTTCTGTATTAAAGCATTAGATACCTTGAAGTTTAATGTTAGCAGAGTGAGCTAACAGCAGGTCAGTACAGGTCTCCACATGTGTAGAGATAAAGATTAACCGTGGTGTTTTTGTTTTGTTTGTTTTTTGGGGGGCTTTTTAATATGTGTGGTGTGAATTAACAAAAAGATGTTTTGTCTGTGTGACTCTTTCAAGTTTATTTTAAAATGTTAAAACAAATGTTGGATATTTTCCAATTCAGCAATCTGCAGTCTACGTTCTCTTGATTTGGTTAAAATTTGACGAGATTTAGATGTGGTAGCATTCTCTTTGCCATCTGATCAGAAGCTTGCAGCAACATGTGGGGGAAGGGGCAGCGGTGAAGAAGCTACTGCATTTAACAATTACACTTATTTTGTTCTTTCATCTAAAGTGGCATCCTGGTAGAATTAAGTTTCTGAATATGTTGATTTTGATTCCTTTTAATATTTACCCTGTGAGCACCCGTTGTTAAATGTAGCACTTTAGTTAAGAGACTCAGTCACTGCTGGAGTGACTCAGCTGTTTGTAGTAGATAACTGTTCTGATGGCACTGATGTGACTTTACATATCTCCCATGACTGTTATGGGACACCAAGCTGAACCTTAAACACACCTTCTGCTGTAACTGTTGACCTTAATCTGTGAAGTCTGCTAATAAACAAAACCTTTTATAACTCTCTCACTTATTGAAACGCCTTCATCGCAACAGCGTCAGGTTTACTGCTCGGTTGGTGGAGCCTTCGTTCAAACACTCTACTAATCTGGGCCTCTATGTAATTTTTCTCAAGCTATGTCGGGGACCCAAACGAGAGGATGTGAGGTCAAAATCGATCATTTTGGCCTACATGTATACTGCTTTGTACTAACACGCGACTGAGCACACCATCCACAAAGTGAAACATAGGAGTAGCAGAGTCCTGCACGTCAGCAGATGGAGCTGGTCAGTAAAACGGGGCTGACCTGGAAGGAAACCTGTTAGAAACTAAGGACTGAATCTCCCCTATCCAGCAGGAGAAGAACCTCTAAACACAGCCTGAGGTATAGTTGAATTACTTAGATCAAGATCATATTTATGTGTTGGAATGGTACAGCCAATGTTTCTAATGCTCCAATAAAGCACTGCTTATTGTTATTCTGATACATAAAATATCATTAAAATACATAAAATTTTGTGGTCATTATGTGACAAAATGTGGAAAGGTCAAACGACCGCTTTTGGAAATCCCCAAAAGAGGCTGTAGATAAGGTGCTGTTTTATAGATTTTACTTGACAGTTCGGGGAAAGGCTTCTGTTTGTCTTGTGACTATATTTGGAAACCTTTGCTCCTCAGCAGTAAAAGTGGAAATAAAGGCACAAGCACAATGCTGTGCACAGCATTATCAAGTCAGGGATAAGCTTTCTGACTGTTTTGGATTAAGAGAGAAGAAACTGAAAGTACTGGGAATCCGGTAGGTTTGCTTTGAAATGTGATTTGATTTAAAAAAAAAACAAAAACAAAGCTGCACGTTCGATCCAGGGCCAATGAGCAGAGAGAAAATGCAAAACAGGACTTGGAATACATGGGAATTTCCTCTCCTCTTTTTTTCGTTGGGCTTGTCATTACATTTCCTCTGTCTACTCATAAAACCCTTCCTCTTTGTTTCACAACACGGTTCACTCAGTTCAGCTCAGGATCTTTCCTGCCGTCTCCATGCAGCAGGTTATCAGTGTCTGGGTGCGAGACCCGCGGATACAAAAGAACGACTTCTGGCATGCCTACATGGACTATGAGATTTGTTTACACGTAAGTACAAGCGGAGAGAAAATGGATTCACTCGTGTTGTTTCCTTGTTCTAACTGTGCTGCTGCTGTGTCCTGTTTTCAGACCAACAGTGTGTTCTTCACCAAGAAGACTTCAAGAGTGAGGAGGAGATTCAGTGAGTTTGTGTGGCTCAGACAGAAACTCCAGGAAAATTCTCTCCTACTGTGAGCAAATATGTCATTTGATAAATCAGGAAGGCAAAGTTTTCCATTAAACTTCACGTCCTAAATGGTTCTCCTTTGCCTGCGTGTTTTGTAGCTTACAGCTCCCACAGCTCCCACCCAAAAACCCCTTCTTCAGTCTGAACAACGCCCAGCAGGTTGCAGATCGGATGAAAGGACTCCAGACGTTTTTGGAAAAGTAAGAACGACCTCACACATAACTTGGTGACATCGCTTTGCTCAACCCAACTGGTGTGCACTGGTTTACACCAGCCTCCAGACCACAGGACGTTTTCACATCCCCAGGCTACGCCACACACGGCAGATCCTTATTTGTTTATTTCCCTCATTTCTCAGAATCCTCCAGAGCAATCTGGTGTTATCCGACAGCTGCCTGCACCTTTTCCTTCAGTCCCAGCTGAGCATTTCCAAAATGGAGGCCTGCGTTGCCGGAAAGACCAGCTTCACCGTGGCCCAGGCTGTGCAGAGCTGCGGCCTGAGGAGATTTCACTCAGAAGAGGACCTGCAGAGGGACCTCGGCGTGTCCTGTGACTCTGACTCAGATAGGTAACGTAACATTGAAATTTCCACCGCCTCGTCAGGAAAGTCCAGACGGAAACACTGCTCTTACAAGAACCAACGACACATCAGCACAAACTTGTTTGGCAACGACGGATGCCAAACAAGTTAGGGCACGGCACCTGATTAACCTGTGATAAACGTTGCTGCTTGTTGTGTTTTTTGCAGCTCAGAGAGCAGAGATTCAAGGCAGAAGACAAAGGAGTTGACATTAAACAAGTCGAGGAGTGCAGCCACCCTCGATCGGAGGGGAACCTGCCCAGAGGAGATGCTCAGCTGCTCCAATGGTTCTGGATGAAAACTGGAAACGACTGGATGAAAGTGAAAGCTCGAGTCTGTTTACTTGATTCATGTCCATCTTTCTGGATGTGTAATGACCTTAACTTGTTACCTTTCCCTGCAACCCTTTTCACTTTTGTGTAATTTACATTGTCCTAATTGAAAAGCCGGTTTCACAAAATCAGTAGTTATTTTAATTTCAGCCTCCATTTATGTGCTTGAAAAAGTATTCACACCAGTAGAACTTTTTTTTTACAGTGTCTTATTGTATAACGTCAGATGTAACCATTGTTATGATGCAGACCGACGAAAACTCACACTGGTTTTTGACATTTTTTGCAAATAGAAATGTGAGGGGAGAGACGTGTGCGCCTGTATTCAGCCACGTTTCCTCTGATACCCCTAGATTATTGTCTACAGCAGGATGAGGTCATAAAACCACATACAAAACAAAATGCATGGTGGGACAAAAAGCAAACAATCACTGGATATAACAATAAACACAACATCGATATCGTGACACATGGTCAGAGTTGAATGGAAAGATGAATGGCACTAAATTCACAGCAATACTGGATGAAAAACTGTTAGAGGCTTGAGACAAGTAGGACAACAACCCTAAACATACCCACAGCATGGTCATGTGGCAAAATGGCCCCATCAAAGTACTGACCTATAAAATTATTAAGAATCTGCTGCAGAATTTGAAAAATAATGTCCATTAAAACTCTCCATCCAACTTGACTTTACTTAGCTGTTTTGGGATGAAAAATGGGTAAAAGTATCAATTTGTTCATGTGCAAAGCTAATTTTTTAGATTCCTACTTCTGAAACAAATGATTTTACTTCTATGTGTCAACTAGATTACTTAACTTTGTGGCCGAAAGTGACAAAAATGTGTGGAAAAAGTTTATTCGGGGAAATGAATCCTTTTGTAAAATGATTCATGACGTTTTGTTGCATCTTGATGATATGCTGTGTGCTTGGTACAAACACATGTCATAACGTTGCGCCTGCGGGTGGCAGTGTTGTCACAGCTTGTACGTTTATCTCTCTCTCGGAAACATGTGCTGGAACTGTGTGTTGTAGCTTTATAAATTAGTTTTGACAGAAGCACGACAGAGTTTGCTCATTCGTACCATGAAAATGTCCCAAAAGCAGGATAATATGTCAGGCAGTCGTAGCCTGATGTCACTGTACGGGTCTCGAGTGTGGGAAGCTTGTCATCTGGTGGCTGCTGCAGTGCTTAGCAGGATGACATGTTTAATAAGGTCTCAGCAGAGTTTCAGCACACGAACCCCCCACCCCCACTTGTCAGGTGTGTGCCGGGCAGGAGGTCCTCTGGACTCCCACTGGACTCACTCCTGTCTGAGAAGGCCACCAGTAAGACACGAAACATTGCTCTCTGCTGAGCAAATGCCAACTGTGCTGACAGGCCGCTACTTTAATCTGTCTGCCTTGCTTTGTGTTAGTTTGAGGCCGTTCCTTTCAGCTTCTTCTGCTACTGTGTGTGTTTCTCCTTGTATATGATGCACTGCAAGGACTATTTTCCTAACATATGTACTGTGTGGCTCAAAGCTTGATTCCATAAGAAGAAGTATTGTTTTGAGGCTTTTAGGTTAGGTTTAGGTTAGGTTAGGTTTAGTATTAGGTGTGTTCTGGTAATGGTTAGGTTAGAGTAAGAGTCAGGGTTTGGCCATAGATTAGCTACTTCTCTGTGCAGCAGCTGAGGAGTTAATTATAAATTCAGAACTGGTTGCATTAGGAAGAAGAGGTGCAGGTGGCCTTTCTTTTCTAAAGATATGTTTTCTAAGATCAATGTTTGAGTGTGTGCTGAAGACAGTTCTTTTATCTGATTATTTATAAAGAGGTTAGCTGTTAGCTGTTTTTGAGCTTATTGTTTCTAAAGCTGAAATATAAATAGTTTCATATAGAAACTAAAGTATTAGACCTTCAACTGGGAATCTTAACAAAAAGGTTAAGTGAAACACTGATTCATTATTCCAATTCCATTATTCTCCAATTTAGCAGAAGTGAAACAACAACAACTTTACTCTACATGTTCTTTTCAAGATGTTGCAATAAGTGAAGTTTTTTTTTTTCCCCGCTTAAACTTGAACATCCGTCACTGGTGTTTTTTTTAGCCAGCTCTTGTTTTAAGATCCAGTGTATTTTAACCTCCTCTAACGACTCAGTTTCAGTGATTCTAGAGAAAACATACAACACTGTACACGCATCTTTAAAGGTGCCATCCGTCACTTTTCTCCACGTTCCCAATCCGAGCAGAGCCGTTTTTGGAGTCGGTGACTTTCTCCCTGACACGTGTCAAACACCTCAGGTAAATTCAAAGATTCAGGTAAATGTTTATTGGCCAATTCACCGTCCTGCCATGTTTTCAGACAGGAAGACATGTATGTGGAGAGAACACACAAATGCAATATTACACCATACAATCTCCACACTGAGAGGGACCAGCCAGGATTCCAACCCTTGTAATCGCTCTGCCCTGCTGTCCCTCATATCTGCATACTCTTCTCCTCTGAGACAGATTTTAAATGGATGTGGAAATATATTTGCCCCCGACCCCCTTTGTGAAATAAAGAATTAACTAAGATCAAGAATATATTTTGGTTAAAATTCAGCAGCCAGTTTCTCTACAGATGCTTGAATTGAAATGCTGAAGCATTTCAGGATTGAAACTGTTGAATATCGAATCTAATTTTAATGGTCCGTGACTCTGGTGTACCGGCCATTAACTTCAGGCTACTGTAATCTGTCAGCAAAGCTCTTCTGCAGTAAAACCAGTAACTACTAAAAACAGTTTGGTCCGCTGCTGTACAAACAAAGCCGCGCGATGCACTTTGTGTGAGTCTCTAAAGAGGTTCAAGTGATTTGAAAACGTAATGATTCAGTAAAATCGTCAGAAAATATGTTCTGTAAATGCAACAAATGCTTTGTTTTTATTTTAGTGCAAAATGAATGACTATAACTTAACAGTAAATAGAAAAAGATTGGACAGAGCAGTGAGAGATGTGTCTGCCTCACACCACAGAGTCATGTGTGTTTCTGCATTTAACTAATCCAATCTCAGATCTGCGTCTTCCTCCCTTGCTGTATTTTCTTTCTACGGACAACAAATAAAAGTCCATCTTTATGTTGGACAGAGTCAGAGATGTAACAACATAAAATCCCAATAAAGTTTTCTGTAGGGAGCTGAAAGACCAACAGATGTACTGAGGCAGATATGCTCCAGTGGAGGCAAATTACAGATAAATCAGCGGCTGCTCATGCATTTTAAGTGCTGCATTATACAGAATCCATTAGTAGCAATAGCAGCTCAGCACAATTTAAGATATTAAATCTCTTTGACTGCAATTCTGTGGAACCCAGATGAGTCGATACTGGACAAAACTGAGCTGCACTGGGAACAGAGAGGCAATGGGACCTAAAGAGATAATTTAACAAGAATCTACCAGGAGTATTTGTATGAAAATGGGACAGTGAGACATATTATACGGCACTGCAACCACTAATTTTTTTTTAAAAAAATGCACAGAAATACACAAGATATTTCATTTCATATCAATATGAAATCTCCAGTTTGTAACTCTGTCAGTAAAATGTATGCTTGAGAGCCAGTGCTACCTTAATACAGAAAATAAGACAAATACATTTAAAAAAGAAAAAAAAGCTTATTTTACAGCAATTCTTTTTTTTTCTTTGTCTCTGAGATGGCACAGATGGAAATGAGCTGACAGAAAGTGACATCAGTCATTCATCAAACCTAGCAGCCATACTGCTCCCTCAGTTTTGCGCAGCAATAGCTGCTGGTCTCCCTCATCTTATGCATGCCAAGGATGTAGCAATCATTTGGAAGGAGTGTGATCACTAAACCAAGGAGAGCAGCAGCTTCTCATCTGCTTCAGATGGAGCAGATCAGCATTAAAGGAACATCTCTGAGCCTGAGGGAAAAGGCTGAGATTGCAGTTTGTAATTTACTGATACAAAATAGTATGGAAAGACGTTTCCTTTGAAATTGGTACTTTTAAGTAGGTAGATGGGTCATGTGTTGAGAAAAGAAACATGTCTGTGTTATACTGCATCTTCTTCTATTCTGTGGTAAAACATGTTTTCATATAAGTGCCTTGCAGGATTGTTCACACTCCTCAAACTTTGTCACATTTCATCACAGTATTGCCACTTGAGATACACCGACACACGGAGTCTTGCAGTTGTTAAGAAAATGAAAAATAGTATGTTTTGGGATTTTATTTTACAAATAGAACGTAAGCTGCATTCATTCTATCTGAGTCAACACTTTGTCTAGCTTCCTTTTTGCTGCACATCTTTGCCTCAGCTTTTCACATCCAACAATGGATTTTTTTTGTTTTTGTTTTTTCCCCCCCAATTGTTCTTTGGAGTTTAGCTGGAATCTATAAGCAATCAGGTGATCTCTAATGGTAATTGATTGAAGTCGATCAGATTTTGGAGCATTAGAGTAAGACATTAGAGCAGGTGTCCATCCACATTTCACAACACCCACACTGATTTGATTTCATCATATATGCAGCAAATCAAAAAACAAACCAAAAGTAAAACTGACACACACACACACACACACACACACACACACACACACACACACACACACACACACACACACACACACACACACACACCTATACATATATACCCCCTCCTCATCAGTGCATAAATTTGTGTCTCGGCTCTGGGGAACGTCACCCTCTGCACGTCACAGGATCAGGTCCCTCTGGACTCCCGTCTTGTTAGGGATGAACAATGCGTAGAAGGGGAGCCCTCTGGTCAGACAGGGAATGGAGACAGCGCCAGCGATGGAGCTGTGAGGACGACAGAGGAGCTGAAGAAACAAAGGAGTGAAGTGGAGGTGTTGAGGGCACCATCTCCGGGGGCTCCCAAGCTTTGCTGCCAGCATGTGTAAATCAGCAAGCGGCTCACGGCTGCAATGAGGTAGAAAATAAAAAAAGCATAAAAATGTCTGCGTGAAATAGGAGGCAAGGAGGATTTTTTTATTTTTTTTATGATGAGCCTAAATTCTCCCCTCTCTGCTGTAGATCCAGTGACTGGCTCGGATTGTTTTTCACAGACAGTCCATCATCTCGGCGTCTGCATATTGACACAAATGATTCTCGCATGTCTAATGTACAGACCAAATATTATCATTTTGAGTCACGACATGGATTTGGGACTCTTCGGACATGCATATGTATACTCAAGCAAGTCTATTTAATGTACATGTGATCAAAACACATGAATGTACAGATTTCTGTCCCTTGTGCAGCCTAATGCTTTCAGGGGAAAAAATCTTTAGTTCAAATTTGAATCGTCATCAATCTTGTAAAACAGAAAAGGCCAAATGTTAGAGAGATGTATATGTTTTTGTTAATTTTCTACTTGGACAATGTTGCTCTATGTGTTCAAGGAAAACAAGGAGTTCAAAAAAACTTGAAGATGTTTTTGTAATATTTTAGATTAAAGTTGTTTAACACCAAAATTATTAGCTTGAATTAGTGTCTCACCCCAAAGAAGCAGCTACTTGCAGAAGAGCATCAAGAGTTTTGGGAAGGTAAATTCATATTTTGCATGCATTAGCCACTGACTGCTTCAAATACATGTGAAAGCAAACTCGACATCCAGGTGGTGGTTCATGCAGTAATCGCTCTTCTTCTAGCACCTCCACAACCAATTAGCATGCAGCAACATGCAGATTCTGTCATTGGATGAAATGAACAGAAGCAGAACAAAAAGCTTGTGATCCAGCCTCCCTACAGTCAGAAACAAGCAGAAGGCTCCTAATCAATACTTGGTGGTGCCAACTCTATTTTAACACACAAATAAAATGCAACAAAACATGTTCAGGATGCAGCTGAAATATATTTATATAATACTTGAGGACTTGAGTATGCTGCTCTGGGAAAATGCCTACTTTCCAAAATCTAAATCCATCACTGCACCAACAAGGCCAACATATGTGAGCAGCTTACACCTGCTATTGGGGCAGGTCTCAATTGCCCTCAGCTACAAAACCTCCAGATCCTGACAAGATCAAGATCAAGTCCCTTGATCTTTTAGGAGATCAAGGGACTCCTAAAAACTGGGGCAACAACATCTCTGTGTGAGAGGAGAACCACATGTGGTTTGGTTCTCAAATACCAAAACTATAATTTAAGAGTTTTGCCACTCACAAATATACATCTGTCACTAGAAACAAGTGGCTAGGTTCATACCTTTTAGCTTTCAAATGATGTTCTCTTTACGCAATCGCAGGGTTTTTGTGAAACTTGGCACTAGATTCACTGAAATCTAGTGAATATCTGAAAAAGTCTAGAGTCATGGTGTGCTTATGCCACTTTGTCGTGATTAGCTGGTCCATCTGTTGCCTGAGCACTAAATCAGCTCACATTAACTCAAACCCGGTCACATACTAAAGCTGACACAGAAGAGGAATGATGGCAACAACATCTTATCCAAGGGTCTAAGTTACCCCAGGCAGCTCTTGTAATTTAGCCTTAACACCTTTACTTCCTCCAAGAGGTTGTCTTACAAGGACTGCTGGCTATATAAAGAGCTGAGCTAGAAACTAAAGAAGAGACCGGAGGCGCAGAAGTTAGGGAGGCAAAGAAGGAAAAGCAAGAGGAGATGAGGCTGATCGGTTTGCAAAGGAATGACAGGCACTCAGCTGCAGTTTATGTGGGTGCGAAGACCGCAGAGGGCTGTAATTACAGTTAGAGCCTCACATGCTTCTCTGACCTCTGCTGATTACAAGCTGTCCTCCCAAAGCCTCCGGATCATTACTCACCTCGCTAACTAGTACTGTAAATCAGCTGTCGATTGCTGACCTGCTAACAGAGCTACAACAAGAGAGTAAACAGGGGGGCAGGCTGTGGTGCCCGCAGACTTGTAAATAACTTGCAAAGGCATGAGCAGCAGTGAGATGTGGGAGATGTTTATGGCAGGTGAACAAACACCTGTCACTTTGATAAGCCTGATTTATCTCGACTCAGATGTCAGGGGTATAGCTCTGGTCTTCGTGACAGCTTTGGCTGCCAGCCTCACACGCTGGAACGCGAGTCCTGTCTGCGGCGGTGATGTATACTGGAGAGTATGAGAGAGAAATGACTGGCCAGCTCAGGGTCATAACAGCTTCATTAAGGATCAGCTGGTGTGTTATGTGCGTTAAGGTGGCATTCTGACCGCTAATGCAAGAAAACAAAACTGACTGATACTTTTAAACTACTCTTTGAAAGAACTGTAAGATAGAAGGCAATGCCATCTTACACCATGTGGTCCCCATAAAAAAAATCCATTCAGTTTCATACTTATTGGCAGCTAATTTCTTGTTTTATAATATGAAACACTTAAAAAGAAACAACTGACATCCACATCTTTACATGCGACAGAAAGTTTGCCCTCAAAAACTATTCACCTCTCTTGGACTTTTTCATGAAATTAAAGTACAACCAGAAATTTAAATTTATTTTATATGTCACACACCAACATAAAATGGCATGTAATTGTAAAGTGGAAGGTAAATGATACATAGTTTTCAATTTTTCTTGAATAATGAAAAATTCCCCAAACTATATTCCTATGGTTATAGAACCACTTTTCACTGCAGGTAAAGCTGTAAATCTCTTACATTACGTCTCTACCAGCTTATATCTTTGAGTGTGCGCTACATCGTAAGGAATAATGGGTGATAATATTAAATGAAGAGTATCTAGAAACATCAATTGTTACATCTTGCTACAAATTCTCGACAGCAGGGGTTTTTAAATCCACTTCTCAAGGGTTGCTGTCCCTCGACTTTTAAGATGTCCCTCGACTGCGGAGGTAATTGAGCCATTCGAGGTGCGGTTCTGTTCCAAATAAACTCCAGATCAGTTCATTTACCGTGTGAATCTGATCCAGCCTCATTTCAACGCAGCAGCTACCAGGTGTATGCTGCAAGCCTGGCCTGAATGCCATCCCCCAGCTGGGTAGGTGTTGAATTGTGGAATGAAGTTCAGTAAATAGACTAATAAACAAAGGTTGTACATGTTTTTTGGCAGACCTCACTTGTACCATTCATGAACTGCAGTCGGAGCCAAATATCTGCTGGCGGCTGCAAGTGACCTGCGGGCCGTAATCCTGATCCAAACCAATCCATTGTAGCTCTGGAAGCACTAACAGTGCCGCTGGCCTGCTGCACGGTGAACTTTCATCCTCGTCTCTTGTCTTTTGCAACTTCTGTTTGTCTACAACTGATGTATTTTATTTAGATTCATCCATTTTCCCCAATCAACTCTGACCCGTTTTTCTGACCCAGAACAAAAAGACATTTCATTTCGTAATTTCATAATTATGCATGTATTCTTGTTGGTCAATCACATAAAATTCCAATAAAATACAACAAATGTGTAGTTGTAGCAAGACAAAATGTCAAAAAGTTCAAAAGGCATAACTATTTCTGCAGGTCTCTGTATGCCATGACTTCCATAAGTTTCACTTTAAATGTGCCACATCTTTGAAAGTGTCATAAACCAGACTATACTTCATCTGCTGCTGAATTACTGTTACATGAAACTGACCTCTATTAATAGTGACTTGCAGTTAAAAAGTGACCATTTTAGATTTTAAAGGTTCGAACCCAGATGTGTCGGGCGAGGGCGGGGAGAGCTTTAATTGAATCCTGATATATGGGGCATTATCTGGGGTGGGGAAGGTGATACATGTCCTGCAAAAAGCTTGGAGCTATCACATAAATAAAGCCTGAGTTATTCCTGACAGAAACTCTCCATGAAGCTGAGGTGAGACCTGCCCAACAATCCAAACAGCTGATGGACTGATCCGGATTAAGTCATGGAGAGTAGCATAGAGATCAACCATCATCACTCTTCATAATAGTCAACAAACATGACAGCACTAATATCAGGACATTGCTTTGCTGCCAACAAACAATGCTGACAAAAATTATCAAGTTTTATTGATAATTTATGTTAGTTAAAATGCTTGGAAATTGCTTTAATTGAGCTGCAAGCTTCCTGCACCATCAAACCCAAAATATATTCAGTGTCTCCCCCCCAACAGCTCTGTTCATATATATTCAGCTCATGAAGGTGTGTTTTTATGGGGGAAAAGTATTAATTAGTGATATTCTGGTATCATTAGTGTTATTTACTGCGCTGGAGGATTAATGACATGGTGGCATTTATCCTTTAAACATTATATGTTGATTTTAAATTGCATTAGAAGAGCCTGTATATATTGAAGATATGTCTGTCCAGAACTAACAAGAGACAAGGGCCTGGGGGGAGGAAAGTTGTCATCCATTAAGGATATCTTTTTATTGGCACTTAAAGATGAGAGGCAGCTTTTAGCCTTGTTTGCCACTGACTAGATGACCCGTTGCCAAATATTTAAAAAGTCGGGTTCAAAAGGGCAAATACTGGCCTTATTTCAGTAATGAAGGTGGTGTTTCGCTGCAGTAGTCATACCTTGGACCTTGTCCCATTTTATCATGTTATAAGCATAGATTTCAATATGTTTAGGGTAATTTATGTGACAGAGCTGCAGAAATGAGAGTATGATTGTGTTTTGTGACATTTTATTTAACAAATACTGTTGCACACGTTCACATCCTACTCCCTTTGCCTATAAATAAAATCCAATTCAACCCACCTTAGCTGTGTGCATTTGCCTGTTTCTAATTCACTCACAGTATAAAGCCGTTCTGTGAAGGCCTGAGGTTTGTTAGATAACATTAGGGCATCGTAAAGACCAACAATCACAGGTCAGAAATAAAGAAGTGAATGAGTTTACAGCAGGGTTAGCACATATCCCAAGTATCTAACATTTTGCATCACTGTTCAATTCATCATGTGAAAAGAGGAAAAACTGCAGCACAGCTGCAAACCCGAGACACGTATTTAAACCCGTAGGCTAAACAGTTAGATCATTAAGGGAAACTGACAAAATGCCCTTGGTGATTCTGAAAGAGCCCGCAGAGGTTCACAGCTGAGCCAAGGTAGAGAAACCTGTTGACGGGACCACTGTGTGTTTTTATGACCTCTTGTGAAGGTGTGGCAAGAGCAAAGCCATTGTTGAATAAGAAAAGACCATGAGAAAAACGCTGGTCTGATCAGACGGGATTTAGCTTTTCGGCCAACCTGCAAAATATTGGTGGAGAAAAACTACCACGGAGTAAAACATTGAGCAGACTATCCCCATGGGGGAAAATGGTGGTGGTAGCGTCATGCTGTGGAAATATTTTTACTGCATCAGAGAAAGCAAAGCTAGCTGGAGGAAGATGGAGCTGTAGACTGCAAAGGATTTGAAGCTCAGGCAAAGTTCCACCTTCCTGTAGAACAGATTAAACAGGCAGCTGGGGCTTCAACAGGACGGCTTAGATCAAAACATATTTATATGCAAAAATGGGCCAAAGTTCACGCCTAAAATCTGAAAAAAATCAGAGATATTTTCCGCCCAATTTGACGTAGCTTGAGGTATTGTGCAGAGAAGAATAGGCAAATGCTTGAGATGCCATAAGTTTCTGCAAAGGTTGGATAAATATAAGCCACACCTTTCATACTGATTTGTAAACGATTCAGTTTCCCTTCAGCTTCACAATAACATCCTAATTTTCTGTTGGTCTTTGACGTGAAATTAAAATAAACTTTTTTAAAGTCTGTTTGGAATGTGAAAAACTATATATAAAAAATGTGAAAGCATGTGAATAATTTTGCACAGCCTTATTGTTCTGGGTTTAAAATTCACAAATTATCTTTGATAGAATTAAAGATTTAAACACAAAGATGGTTTCTAATCTCATATCTCTTGTTAGTTTTTCTACATTAACAACAAAACAAAGCCATTCTTCTCTATTTCCAGTGCTGTATATTCAATAAGTAATTATAGTAATTCATTACAGCTCCAATTAGAAGGGAAGCTTTATCGCTGCACTATACCATAAAAATCAGGATTTATGTTTTCTTTGAATGTCACCCAGAGGACAGAAGACTATGGCTCATCACTCAACTCGAACAAAGCAGAGAGACAGCAGCCAGAAAAAAAGAAAAATAGATACAGTGAGTTATCGGTTGATGAATGCATTTTTCCTTTCCATTTCTCACTCCTCTCTCGTTCCCCGGTTCCCCAACCTTGAGAAAACCCCTGACAGGGCCACGTTGTCAGAGTGCATTAAAACTGAAGCCCATTTTTGGTATAACAAAAAAAAAGAAAAACACACATACAGTATATATGTATCTAACCTCAGAGGGACATTGCATGGCTAACGCCGACTCTCCTGCTGTCAAACAGCTCCTCGGAGGGCGATAAGCGTCCCGGCTTTCTGTGCGGCTGCCTGTCCTATTAGTGCACCTCAGCTGTTGCAGTCAGGCAGGCGGCACAACCTCCCATCTGCCGCCGCTGTGATCCTCTGCCCAGCGAAATCTCCCAGGTGCTTTAAATAAAAGGTCGCTTTGAGGCGTGGGACAGAAATGCTGAACGCAAGACAAAAAAAAAATATATATATATATTTTGAGGATCCACGTTTTAGCCATCTAGCCTAGAAATTTTTATGTATTGGATCTCTGTTAGTATTGTTAAAATAGGTGGGTTATATATACACATATATTCTTGTTAATATGGCTTGTAAACCTCAGGTAAGGATTTTTTGCTTTGTCACAAAGGTCACTTATGATTCCATAAGGAACTAGATTGCCACCTTGTGGCTTAAAAAACGGGTAAATATACAGTACATACACACACATATATATATATATATATATATATACACATACATACATACATACATAATAAGAATCAGTGAGTTTTTGAATTTTTATTATCTTCACCAAAAGCAACTCCAGAATGGCATCACAAATAATTTTAACAGAAAATAAATACAAAAGTGCAGAAAAATGCTGGAAATATACCTTCAGTCAAATCGCCATTTTTATAATCATCAGCCTTGCTAATATTGAAACACTGGATTTATCTCAGAACCCCCCGCCCCACCATTCGATATATGAAACAGCAGGTAAGTGGATTAAACAGAAGCCTCAGCAGCACAAAGCGTTTACATAGTGTAGAGCTCCAACAGGTAGTCTCTAGGAACGATGCCGATTGCTCCGTTCTTCTCTCCGACCCACCAGCCAAAATTGTTGTACTCCTGGAAGCAAAGAAACAAGAATAATAGGCATGTCTGCCCTTACTTAAACTGTTTAATTAATCATTAGCAAGAAAAAAAAAGCAATTACAGGCTGAATCACACCCAGGAGCCTCTGCGTAATTGTCAATCTCAGGTTGTAATATTGAAATAAAAGGCCCTCGGCACACAAAGGGATAAAAAGCAGTGGATTAAAGGATGATGTGATGAGACTCCACACAAAAAGTGATCCAAATGACTTCATAACAGCTTCGAGGCTTTTTCTTTTTTTAAAAATTATTTGTCAAAATTTAGATATAAAGTATTTTCTCAGATTTTTCTTTAAGCCAGTTTTTGATCATTTATTATTTGCTTGATTAGCATTTAATTTGGGATCTTTCTGCAAAGTTTCTGACTTTTCTTTGATGTAGATTTACATTTATTTGTTACTCGTGTCTGTTAAGTGAATCTCTGACTATTTTAGCTCTCAAAATTAAAACATTCTGTCCTTTTTAGAGGCCCTCTGCCTCTTTGACTTAAATATGTGTTCAGTTGTAACATAGTTATATTAGTATTTTTTTCACTTTAGGGTGCTGATTTGATTGAACTTTCACTTTTAATATCTTACTTGTCCTTTTCTATCCAGCAACAGTCCTAAAATATTTGCCTTTTGTTCATTTTGACCATTGTTTACATTCTAGTTGGGCTGTTTTGTGTCACATTCTCTGCTACTTTACATCTGTCTTTTGACATCCTGCTTTGATTGTCAAGTTTTATTGGTCATTTAAAAAAAAAGATATTTTCTCTGGAAATATATTTTTTAAAAATCAAGCATTAATTGAATGCCTTTTCCCTTGTTTCAGATTGATAGACATTACTTTTTAAGCCTTATTAATCATCTTAGCCTGCTTTGTAATAGAAACGGTGGCATATCCCATCAACAACTTCATACAGTTTGCCCACCCCCCACATTCAGCTGTCATGTTTAAGATCGCAAACCAACATTTTAATCCACTCCACCAAAAAAAAAAAAAGACATCAACCTGACATTAAATCTTTCCGAGCCCAAAAGGAGACGGCTCCAAATGACAGTCAGCATGCTGAGATGAGAGAAAGACAGCGTGAGGGGAGATCTGAGACCATCTCTCTCTTTTTGGACAAGAGCCTGACCTCACATCAAAGTCTTTCCAGAGCATGAATCAAGGCTGGAGCTCAGGTTCTGACAAGGCAGAAGGAGGGCAAACTGAGGGAACGTTTTAAAAGGCAGAATTCAGGGACAAGCCGGAGCCGCATCTGAGTCCGTCTTACTGTGCAAGTCAGTAAATTAGATGCAAGATTTCGCTTTGCATTATATGTCTGGGTAGCAGTTTTGGCAATAAATTGATTCTGGTGTTAGGTTATTTCTTTAGATTCCAGAAGAGAGCATGTGCAGCCTGTGTTAGAGTCTTGGCATAACACTTATGAACACTTTGCGATGGTCTGTCACATCAGAAACATTACTTTTGGAGGGTGTCAAATGCAAATGATTTAAATTCCAATCAATCAAATTGCCAAATATATTTAACCTCTTGACTGTCACGAGAATACTAGTGACCTCATGGACCCATTGACCTGCATGTAATTGTTTTGGGGGTGATGATGATTCAAGTGGTATAATAGTTATATATTATTAGCATGAATGACTTTAGAGATTAAATATTTAGATATTTTAGAGATTAAATTCAGTAACATTTTTTAGCAATCAAACCAACTCTCATCATTTGTCAGGGTTTTTTTTGTATGGATTTACACAAACCAGTATTAAAAACATTAAAAGATTTGAATAGTGTTTTTTAATATAAAATATCAACAAAAAATGTTTGACTTTAAAGGTGTGTTACATGGCCAAATGACACTTCATCTGGACCGCTGGAGGAGTAGGCTGTGGTGTGTATGTATGTGTGTGTGTGCGCGGGCGGCTGTGTGTGTGTTTGCACACGTGTGTTTCCGTGTGTGTGATGACTTCCTGCCTCCAGCCTATGAAAACAGCAACACCTCATTGTATAGTTGGCTGGCTGACAAATAAGTTAAGGTTGAGTGAGTGCTGGACACAACTTGGGAATGAATATACAGAGTTGTGGATGACTAATGACACCACACCCTGTGAGAACACACGCATGTTAACACAAACACCCAAAACCGAAAAAGGGCACGCTGTCGTAATTGAATTACTTGGCCCACAGGAAATTCTTCGGTTGCATCGGTTCATGAAGATGAAATGTGAAGACGTTTCCCCCCGATGTTGAGTTTTTAGATGCTGTGCTCATTAATTATTCTTTTCACTTTCCGTCGGGGAGGGGGTGCGCATGTGTGTAAACGGAGAGCGATCGGCTGTGCAGCCGAATCGAACAGCCATCAAACTGACTTCAGGAGGGGTCTCGTAGCTGGAACTCCACACCTATTACTGGGATCTGTGGTGGGGGAGGGATGCAAGGCAGAGGGATAAAGGAGACTTGTAGAAGAGGAAGGGAGACGGCCAAGCTTTTAGCTGCAGCTGGCTGTGGTCCAGACAGGTTTTATGGTCATTGCACTCGTAGCAGGCCACAACCCCCAACACCAAGGTTTCAGCTAATGGCACTCTTCGGTAGTGAAAGGGCAACTTGATTCTTGGTTTTTTTCCACACAACAGGACAGAACAATAAACCAGGATTTAGCTGATGAGCATTATTGGGGTCTTCTACTTTGTGCATTTGGATTTGCACAGTAATGGCTGATTGGTCAATGGAGAATTAATTTGACTGATGCTCTATTCCCCAGTGTGACATACAAAGCTATTTTCAGTCTTTTAATTACAGAAATCAAATAATTTCTATTTAATTATTTTTGTTAGCAAGAGGGAATATTATTTCATTACCAAAATTACTTTATTTGGTAATGAACATATATATTTCAACATATATTACTTTTCCCCCCTTCTTTCTCCCCAACCCGCTTTCACAGTTTAAAGGTGTTTTATGGGTATTTAGAATAAGTCATTTCCAATAATTCAAGATTAACATTAAATTATATTTAATCATTACTAATATTAAATTATTATTTTGGTTAGTAAGGCAGTATTTCAACAGTAACTGACCAATGAGTTGTACAACCCATCTGAACAAAAGAGCAACATGCTTTGCCACTAGATGGCAGACTTGAATTTTAAAAGTTCCTTGGCCAGCTGTCAGCAGTCCGTCCCATATGACTGCAATGCATCATAGGAACTAAACCAGACAAGAAATATAGTCTGTTCAGATGGAGCACATTTCACACTTTTCCTTTAAACATACCACATGATCCAACATCCATCTGTGAAAACATGAAATTCTACCTTTTATTTCAAGACCACTGCTCCAAATGTGGAATGCATCAACAAATCCTATTTGGTGCTTACTAAAAGCAGAAAGGTACAAAAGAGCTCCTGTTTGGTTACAGAGTGAAGGTAAAGAACGGGGACCTCAGTTCTCCTTGCCCTGCCCGGCTTGACAAGCCTAGGAAATTGTGCGTCCACTACACGTCTTCACCTGCTCCGAATGCTAAGCCTGGGTTTCCTGAGAACACACATTCCTATTTAGAGAGGTGATAGAGACGTATGAGGTGTGTGTGTGTGTGTGTGTGTGTGTGTGTGTGTGTGTGTGTGTGTGTGTGTGTGTGTGTGTGTGTGTGTGTGTGGGCTCGGGGCAGCTCAGCGCCTGGCATGGCAGCAGTGACAGAGCGCTGAAATACTCCAGATGGGAGTGATGGAATGATGTTGCGTGCCAGCTAAAGCCAGAATCTGCCAACGGCACTAAAACAGTTTCCGCTGCGACACGTCTAATCCTCCATGTCGGAGTTCCAGAGAAAAACATCTAGTCAGGTCCATGTCTGACCGTCCCCTCAATAACATAACGAGAAAATCTGCTTCTTTTAAGGCCTTGGACAACTTAGCTTCGATGGGCTAATCACTAGAGTCAGATTATCATCTAGTCAGCAGACTTGATTGGTTTTACATTTCCTCAGAGGTGAATTGTCGTAATTCTATCCTCTATAGGAGAGAAAACAACAGTTTATCTCCGACACCCAGAGCTCCCTGGTCCATACCTTGCTCAGGATGTAGATGGCTTCTCCACGTTTGAAAGACAGTTCGTCTGGGTGGTCCCCTGTGCAGTCCCATAAGCCTTGGTAGAAGTTTGCATAGTCTGTGCTCTTGTCAGCTGTGCAAGGAGAAACAAAGTAAGGTGATATAAGGGGTTTCAAGTTAAGTTAATTTAATTTTCCACTTGTGTTAATCAGGATGCTGAGACTATTATTTTAGGCTGAAAACATTCTAATAGCAAAGATAAGTATGGGCAAGACAGACTCACATTTGCTCTGAGACGCCAATGATACAACTTATAAATGCTAAAGGCCTTTTTAGCAGTGCAGTAATCTACCCAGTGTTCCTAGCTGCAGAACTAAACAAGGGCAGGCATTGTTGAATTTTTCTAAGCTCCTCAGAACCATATGAAATAAACCATGTGAATGGAACCATTTGAAAACCAGAAATGTGTGGAAACTCTTGGCTCCTTTAAATCAAGATTAAAAGGATTGCTTACTGCAACTTTGGATTAAGATATTTGATACTCGTTTTTCTCAACCTAGACATTTGTTTGATTGAACCGTGTGTCTTCATTTCAGTATTCTTAAATAATTTATATACATAATTCCTTTACATGGAATTATCTTTCCTTCTTTTTCTTTATTTTTAAGTGAAGCCCTTTTTATTACCTATATGTATGCATGGGGCTGTGCACATAAACTGGCCTTAAACAGTTTGTGTTGGAGTACCTGGTAGAAAAATACTCATCTACAAACATGCTTTGGGGTAGTTTATTTATTTAAGCAACACCCATTTTTGCTTCTGTTAGTAACCATTTCTTGCTTAAAATATGCAATGGTATTTCTGGTATTTAAACATGCTAAGTGTCATAAAAGGAAGTTGAGCAAGTCAAGCAAAGTTATTTCCAGACTTGTGCACAGTGACTTTCAGTTGTTCACAGGCACTTCCTCTGTCAGTGTTACTACTTCCTCTTCACTGCAGCTTTTAAACATTCACTTGATCAGACCCATCTGCTGTTATTAGTTAAAGTTGTATGTATATTCAATACCTCCAGGTGCAGCAGAATTGGCAGCAACAGGAGGAGGATGGAGAGGAGGTTTGGATGATGGTTCAACCTTTGGTGGAGGCTTGGCTGGAGCAGGCATCTCCTCATCTGGAGAAAATACAACCATACTGATGCATTAGTGTGCAGTTTCAGGTTTTGTAGAAAGAACAGAAAAAATGGGATTTGATATCTTTAACATCATGTCATAACTGTGACACTGTTTAGTGTAGAATGTGGTCAGACCTGGCAACTCTTCATAGATTTCTTCACCCGGGGCAAAAGCAGGAGCAGTTCCAACATCATCATACATGAACTGTTCGTCATCATCTTCTTCGGGAATGATGCCAGACATATCTATTAAAAATAAAAATAATGGTAAGTTCAACAGAATGTTTATCTCATGTTCATTTATTTTCAAAAAGCACATAAAAAAATGTCATGTTCTTCGGTGTAAATGTAGAACATTTAGTTCTAAAGAAACGAAAATGGATACTTCTGATGAAACAGAACCAAGACTCCAACTGCGGTGAAAGTTATCACTGGAACTATGTGGTTTGCCTTTAAGTGGAATTCATAAGAAATGTTGATACAAACCCTTTACAAGGTAAACACAATGCTAAACAGCAATATAAAGAGAAGTGGACAAAAGTGAACCAAAATCAATTCACTTTTGTTTTTGGTTCTGTTTTCATAAGTGTCTCTAAAGCTGGAATGTGAATAGGACAACATTGAAGTTGAAAACTATTGGTACATGTGCAATAACAAACTAAATGATGTAAGCAACAGGACTGGATTTCTCAGCATTTTAGGCCCTCAAAAGGAACCAGTTCACTAACACACAGTGCTGTGTGCAGGACAGATTTAATGAGAAACTAACCATGAGAGACACAACTACAAACTCTAGTTCAATAGCTGTCACTGCATCTCAACACTGTTACCAACTCTGTTAAGAAAAATAGCTATAGGCATTCTTAATAATATCACCTAATTTACCTAAATTACATAATTGACAAATGGTATGTAATTGTCATGGATATTCCAGTAGGAATTAAAAATATAGCAGAAGTAAAAGACACCCTAAGCATGATTAGAATTACATATTAACTTTTTTTGTCATTTTAGTGTATATGCTGCTATTTAGTTTCATTTTTCTGATAAATTTGGGATTGGAGTAGATTCCATAGTAACTCAATTTATTCTTCAACAGAAGCTAGATTATCACTTTTCGAAAACAGTAAATGAAGAGGTCTAAAAACTTTTTAAATATGGTGACAAAGTCCTCAAGTTGACAAGTGTATTTTCAACAGGCAGCAGACATAATATCTTTAAGGACAGGGTTGATAAGATAGTTAAGTCTTTTCAACTTGGAGTTAACCAGGTTTTTTTATTATTTAAAAATGTTTACCTATGTTTAAAATGAAATATGCAACTTAACCCTAACATAACACATAGAAAAGATGAAAAAAAACAAAAAAAAAAACATTTAACATAAAACTTCCAAATTAATCCATTATCACGGTTTTAAGACGTGTTTGTATTTGGAATCTCTTATTTACTGAGGTGAAGCTGGGAGAACCACTAAAACAAAGCCCAGTATAGTAAACATGTGGAAGCCCTCATACCTCTCAACACAAAGTCTATTTGTTTCACCCATTCCTCTGCCTCCTTCGTTGATGATGCACAAAACTGAAACCGAACACAGAACAAAATTAAAACAACACTCAGGCCTGCGTGGTACTGCATCTATGCATGAGAAAATGTTCTGCATGGAGCGGCATGAACATCAGGAACACATTTCAAATATGCATTTTGAGTTGAACTGTTGCACAGACAGCAATGATTGAAGAGTAAAATGACTGATATAAGTAAATATTTTTTGTATCAGTGAGAGTAGTGAACCTGATACACTCGCTTGTCTGGAGCAGAAATTTCAAAGCAGCAGTCCTTCTTTGAGTCTTTCCGTAAGGTGCTGTTCATTTTGACAGCATAGCCATCGATGCCAAACTCGCCTTTCTGCTGCTTGTCTTGTTGCAGAAGACAAAAGTACCATTATAAATGGTCAACACAATGCAGATGTAATGAAAAAAATAATAATACAAAAAACTCTTGACTGACAGACTGTACCTTTCTCACTGCCATAATAGTAGAAGGTGTGATGGCTCAGAGCACACCATCTCTTCTGCCATTCGGTGCCAAAAAAGCTGTGATCTGTGCAGAGAAAGACGATTTACATGAAAGTAACAGCATTTTAGTTGACCGTTTCAGTGGTTTGCGCGTGACATTGTTTTAATACTACAGTTTAGAGTAAGATCATTATGTACCATATTCAGTGTTTACAAATACTATATTTTAGAATACATTACAAAATACATTGTATTATACAATATATGCCATTGTGTGTCATGTAAACTCCTTTATGAACAAAATTTTCTTTACAAAAGGTTTAGCAGGAGACCTTAGACTCGGCCCTTAACTTTCAAAGATCATACATGTCTGTTATACAAAGGTTTCTACTTTTGGGGCTTTTCTTACACTTGTTCATGTTGCAGTCACAATCTTTTGCATGTTTCATATGCGATGAGCTGATTGTGTTATATGCAGCGCAATCCTGAATGAAAGTCTATTAGAGGCTGCAAAGTTCATGAGACTTGGACAATGGTTTAGAGCGAAGCACATTCATGTGTTGGAATGGCCCAGTAAAAGTCAAGACCTTTAACCAAATGAGAATCTGTGGCAAGACTTAAAATGATTGATCACAAAAGCTTCCAATAAAATCTGACGCAGAATAAGCCATGTTGCAATGAAGAATAGTTTAAAAAATAATCTATGGATATGTAAAGTTTGCACAAAAAAACCCCTGACAGATAAAAAGGAGTTCCACAAAGTACTGACTCAGGGAGTCCAGTCAATTCACAATTATGCGCCAACATGCCGACTTATCAGATAAAATCCTGTTAAAACATTTTGACATGTTTGGCTGTAATTTGACAAAAAGTGAGAAAGTTCAGGGACTTAATATTTTTTGCAAAGCCAACTGTACTTCATTGTCCAGACAAACAGAGTCTGCTCTGGATTCCATTTATTTAACTGTAGTTATTAGAGAACTGACCCTTCCTGCGTTTCTCCAGATATCCTGCTTTGAAGACAGACGTCAAGTCCTGGGCTGCAACGGGTGGAGCCTGCTGCGCACCTGGAGAGGACCAAGAACAATGCAATGCATCAAATCAAACGCATCCTTTCGAAATGTTAAAATGAAAAAGGTGTTTCTATGTTTTCATAAGTGTGTCAACAATAGTTTTAGGGCAATGTAGCCAAGGGGTATTTGTTTATTTGACAATAATTAACAGCAGAACCCATAAATGCTCCACTCACCTATATTTCCAAGTATACAAGGCTTGCCTTGCAAAGTGCAACTTCAATGCAAATGTCTAAATGCTGTGTCAAAGTTGCTTTGTGTGAAAGAGAAGCCATAAAAGTGGCAGCTGCTTAAGGCCCATAAACCCCCACAGTCCCTTAATCACCATCCCACAAGGAATTCCCTTGTTCTTTCCTCTAAACAGTAAGTATGAAATATTGCATTGATTCCCTTCGAGAAGCATGCTGGATTAGAGTGCTTGAAAACTGGAGGGGATGTTTTTGCACAAACTTCAGCCATGGCAGTAATTTTTAGTCCCCCAACTATGGCTGAGAGCAGTAAAACACACTCTAGCTGTTGAAGAGCTGGGGGGTGGAGGGCGAGGGGCAGCAGTTGTTCCTTTGGATTGCTTTCCCAAGTATGTTGCCAAGTTACAGTTGGAATGCCTCCCTCACCGTGTCACTCAGAGTCACTTTCTCCGAGGGGCACACACAGATTTGTGAATTTCCTGGCGTTTTTCCACGGCTTGTTCAGTTAATGTGTTCGGCGCGTTTGTCAAAACGGCTGTGGCTTCTACCTTCGCCCGCTTCTTCGTCCTTGTCCGTCCGCTCCGAATGCATAGAGCCTCCATCGTTGTTGCTGTCAACTTCCTCATCCTCTTCTGAATCATCTCCACCTACTGGAGGAAATATGAGCTGTGAGGCAATGCGTGATTTGGTTATGTTCATCTATCGGCGGTTCTCCTTTTCCAAGCCACTTTGACGACCGTCAAATAGACAAAATGGTTAAGCATTTATGAATCAAAACCAAAATTCTATTTTTTGCAGTTCCAGATCTGCAACATTGCTCAAAAGGAAGAAGGGGAAAAAAGAAAGAATAAAATGATAAAGACAAACACTCACCTTTGTCTTTGAAATCTTGGGGGAAACTGTAGATAAGACAATAAATTGACATTACTAGTTTAAACATGCATTAGCGATAAAGTATTTGATGACTTAGTGGCACCTTTGTAAGCATTCGTGATCGCAGGAAATGTTTAATGCACAGTACATGCGGCAATACCTTAGTTTGACCTCCTTGATCCGTTTGATAAAGGTTTCCCTCCTCTCTTTTGCCTTCTTGCTTAAACTTTCTGCTTTTAGTCCATCACAGAGGAACTGTTCCAAATCTACATAAAGTAGCAGAGGAAGCATTTAACGATACAGCTCAGTGGTGTACTTCTGTCCCTCACAGCAAATAGACCTTGACAATAAAAAGAAATAAAATAAAAATAAAAACACAGGACGTAGTAATGAAGTAGAGATTTTCAGAGAAAAGTCATGAAAATGTGTACTAATAAAAAGCTAAATCTGCAACATCACAGGAGGAATGGAGCTGATCAGTTGCTGTTGATAATCTGGTGGATGAGCGACTTTAGACAGATGATGATGCAGATTTTGAGTTGCTACAGCTGCATAAAGCTGCATGGATGACTGAGATTAAAGACTCATTTTAAGTCTTTCTTCCTGGCAAATACTTTCTCCATGAGCTATTCTGTAAATTATTGTTAGTGCATGAAGCAAGTTTTTCTCCGTCTTGATTTACCACATAGCTTTTCTCCTGATTTTAATCCTTTAATAATTTGATTCATATATAATAAGGTTTTGAAAGCCCCAAAAATGAATTCTGGCCATTCCAATGTTGTTTTCATAACATGCTAGCCAGGTGTCTCTTTTGATTAACCCAACTTTAAACATCAGGACATTGAATATTTATTTGTCACCAGCCTGTTGTGATGTCACCAGAGGAATGCGTCAAATAAAGTTTACTTTTCAAAGGCATTTCCTCTTGATTAGTACATTATTGCAATTTATCACAAAATAGAAAAGCTGACCTTGGTGAGTTGTTCAATAAGTGCTAGGTCATGTCTAAAGCCGTTTTTGGTTGATTTGAGAGAAATATCCGACAGGCAGCTTTAAACATCCTTACTTTGAACGTGTACGGCTGATGTACAGCAGACCACAAAGGCATCAAACCGGATATCTGAACTGTAGCTGACCGTCAGGGTCACCAGGTGAGAGCAATGTTTATTAATTAAGCTTAATCAGCGAAACGTGCGGTTGCCAAGAGCGAAGTATGACAGGAATTGATATAGCGAAAGAACATCACTCATTCTGAGTGGATGGTTCCTCTTTTCTCAGACTGCTTTTCCCAAAAACTAGTGACAGAAAAATCACGCGAGGAAAGAACTACTGACAAACAATCAATAGCTGATCGATGAGTTCACCTGAAATCAGCGTCGTTAACTCGTCGGGAATCGCACGCATCGTAGCGAGGAGCGACAGCTGGAGCTCGGTGGACCTTCCGCCAAGAGAGAAACGTAACAGTACGCGGAAGCAGCAGCTCTGTCTCTCACACGGAAGTCTGTCTGTCAATTATTTCTAAAAGTGACCACTCGGTTCCGCGTGGGGATCTACAGCGACGAGCCGCATGACGTTCACTCAGCAGGAGCCACGCTGACGTTCATCGGTCTCTGCCTGTCAGCGCGTTGCTCCGCAGACACCGAGCTGATGCTTTAATGGTCCTCCGGCTCTTTAAACAATAATAAAGTCCGGAACTCTTTTTTTTTTTTTTTGATCGATTCAACATCACGTAACTATTGCACTAAATAACTGTCTTCGCTGCCTCTAACTTAATGGACACATTACTACGCCCGTGGGTTTAATTTTTTAATTTTTACTTTTTTTAACACTGATGTAAGATGTTTGTAGTTTATGAATATGTCAGCGCTGTAAATCTAGACGGGGGTCATTAAATAGCTGCAAAGAGAATTACTGAAGCACTCAATCATTATAATGTAACAGTTAAGAAGTGGGCTATGACACGGAAGGATGGATGGATGGATGGATGGGTGGATGGATGGATGGGTAGACAGACAGATAAACAGACGTTCAATAGGTCCAAAAGTTTTATTTCATTTTCATCTACCTTTTTCTCCTTCTGTGTTTAACTAACTTGTAAGTAATCTTCTAAATAAATATCCACATATGTAATATATGTTGCAGTTATATGTCCAACGTGGTTTTCCGTAATACTTGCAAACCAGGCCTGATTTGCAAAGTGTCAATGTCTGTCATGTCAATTGTTCTACCTGACCAGTGGATCTCTGCAGCTCCTCCAGGGTTTCCATGGACCAGGGCCTGTCCAAGCCTTTCTGGGGCCCTAAGCATAGTTTACTTTGGGGTGCCTATATTAATATATATTAATATATTAATATATCAAACCTCCACACTTCATCATTTCTAGGCTACACTATGTGTGTACAATGCCTACTAATATTAGCTCATACTGCAAAAGCACAAAATTCTACCAAGTATTTTAGTCTAGTTTCAAGAGAAATATCTTATTACTCTTGAAATAAGACAAAATGAGCTTACAGGCAACCTTTTAGCATGATATAGGAGCTTGTTTGTATTTGTACTACTGACTTGTACTTAGGAATATTAATCAATATTAAGGGATTGTTGACTTAAACAAGCTCCTATATATTGCTGAAAAGCTATGTTAAAGTTAGTTTTGTGTTACAGGAAGTGTACTAAGACCTTTACACTAGAAACTAGATCAAAAATACTTGGTAAAATTTTTATGTTTTGCTGTGTGCATCATACCGGTGTTATTATGGCTCTGGGTTTTAATCTCAGGAAAGATGCTCTAATAAATTTGCTTTTTGAAATGGAGAATAGTATTTACTGTCTCATAAATAAGTGTTAATTTTCATGTTTGTAAATTAAAAAATTGAATTTACAGTAAACAAGTTAGTGAGATTAATATCTTTTGTTTTTATAATTTGAAACAGAAAGTGTAGACAGGGTAAAATGTGCAATCTACCACTACAAAATAAAATCAAATGATGCTCTTGCGAGCCCCCTGGTGGTGTTAAGACCCTAAGCAGCCGCTTCACTCACATTGCTTTGGGCCAGCTGTGCCATTAGCCTTTGTTCTGATTCACTGATTAATGCTGTCCTTGGCCAGTGGTTCTGTTTGCTTCATCAGACCATCATCTCCAGGTTTTTTGTAAAGTAGTTCTCAGCCAAATGTGAAGTGGTCAGCTTAAAAATAAACACCATCAAATCAGAAACCATGTGCTTGAGCTGGAAAAGGGTTGAGGTCTGGGTCCTCTACTTACCCAAGTACAGGAGTTTAAGTATTTGGGGTTCTTGGTCACAAATGGTTAATGCTCTTTGCAGCATCAATATGCAGATTGGCGCAGAAGAAGTCAGAGCTAAACTAAAAGTTGAAACTCTGGATTTATTGGTTGGTCTATATTCCTATCCTAATCTATTGTCACAAGTAATGATTAGTGACTGAAAGAACGAGATCATGGATATAAGCAGCTAAAATGAGCTTCTTTTTCTGCAGGATGTCTGAACTCTTCCTTAGAGATACAGTGAGAAGCTCACTGTTCCCAGAGGGGCCCAGAGTAGAGCTGCTTGTACCCCATATTAAGAAGACTCAGTTGTGGGAGGAAAATCAGAAGAAAACCTGTGACACGCTGTGGGGGCTATGTTTCTTAGTGTTTCTTAACTGCACTTTGGAGCCCCTGGGAGGAGCTGGCCCAAGTGTTTGGTGAGAGGGAAATCTGGGCTTCTCTGCTTAAACTGCTGACCCCGCAACCCAATCCTGGACTAACCAGAGGATGGATGAACCATTTTGTTTAGAATTTTAGTTGCACTAATGTTACCTTCCGAGGTTCTTGCAGTAGGACTGTATTCGTACAGAGATTTTAATAATGCAAAATTCTCTAATTAGAAGAATTTTCAAAGCTATCGGTTGCTCTGGATTTTATTTACAAGTCTCAGAGGAAAGAAGGGCTGAACACAAGTGCAGACTCGCCTTTCACTGATTAACACGTTTCTACTGGCACATTTTAAGAAATAGGCCTTTTGCCAAACTATTTATGACTGTCATTTATTTAAAAGTCGTCACTTGACTTAAGTCGTCTTCTTACTTAAGCCAAGTGACTTAAGTAAGAAGACAGATAGTCACGCAATCTAGGTGGGAAGGCTGGACTCTTGAACTTTAAAGCTTCTTCTTCTTGAGAAACGTGTCAGAAATATCCAATCAGTCATGTTGAGTTCAAAGTTGATTACCTTTCCTGTAGCTGCGGGCATTGAGAACTTTTCTGGATACTGCAGACAAACATACCTTCTGGAGAACGCATTGATCATATCAGAGAGGAGAGAACGTGATTGAGACACTACGTAAACCAAAAGCTGATTGCATTTATCGATTACTTACAACTTAAGCATTGGAATGAAATAAATAATTCCAACCATTTTTAAAAACTGTCCTTGTTGTTTTTCTTCTTTGAAAAGAGTCATACAGCTTCGTTTTAGGGTATGGCTTAATATATCGTCCCATTCTGTTTGGGCAAGAACTTTTCTTCAAAGAGATATTCCCATTAGTGGGGTTGAAGAAAGATGTCTAAATCTCCAAAAAGACCACTAAGCTGCCATGGGAGTCTTTTACACTGACAAAAACACCAATAAGTCTGTTAATTGTTTTGTAATACCAAACTTTTTTTTTCTTATTATGTTGTTCATGAATGCAAAACAACTTCATCATGGTGGTCATCAAAATCAATTAATTATCACTGATCATTACCACTACCAAAATAGGGTTTGTTTAGCCCAGTACAGAACCTTCATGAACACTGAAAGGCTCTTTGACCAGACCTGTAGTCTGATTTTCCAAGGCTGTTGCTGCAAGTGTCTCATGACCTCACTTCCTGTTTAAGCTACCACTGCATTTTTAAGAGCTGTGTAGTCATTCAAAACCTGACCCACTCCTGACCTGGCAAGAGTTCCTCCCAGCTGGAAGAGGAGAGGAGAGCCAGTTTGACCTCTGACCCTCGCCAGTTCCTCTGTGTGTGCATACATGGAGGGAGGAATGAGTGTTGTATCTGGTTTCCCCCCATAAAGTTTGCCTGTTATCCTAAGGATGACCACGACGTCAGCTGAATTAAATAACGTCGTCCAGACAGGTTAGATGATTGTCGTTCTTTAAATAAAATGCAGGTGGTAACTTGTTGTTTATTGCATCAAAGTGTTGGAATTAGTTTGACAAGAAGGAATTTTCAGTAGAGACCCAGACCTCACCAGATTAGCACCACTTATTAGCATCCATAGTTTCATGTTTACTCCGTGTTCCCACGGTTTAACTGATCAAATGCATGATGAGCCTCATGTTATTTACTAAATAAACAGTGCTGAGTAAATTGTGAAACTATGTACATTTGCCATGCCCAGCTTTTTAATACACACTCAGTAGAGTCAGGAAGGAGGGGCCATGTTAGATAAGTGGTGCTTACAAGCAGTTAAATAATAATTATTTATTTATTGTGATTTATTTTCATTTACAACATCCATGCAATTTGGCTCCATAACGGAGGATTTAAAATGAAGACATTTAGCACAACTGCCAAAGCCTACCAGTGTCCCCTGCATAATTGTGAGGTCTTACAAATGAAATATTGCCATCCTTTACATTTTAATAATCAAAAACCTGGAGAATTTTGAAATAGACCATTGATGAATGTAATCGAAGTGCTCTTGTGGGCCCCCTGCTGGCCTGGGGGTTCTAACTCTTCGTTTAGTTTATGCCTTAGTGCCAAAAGTGTGGAGTCGTGATCTCCCAACATCCCAGCTTGTGAAGTTTTAATTCACGCTCTTCAGTTATAATAATGCACAAGTAGCATCGTTTGAAATTATGTTCAGCAGAAGCAGCAGTTCGTCAGTTTTATTTGTGGCGTCTTTGGTGACGCACCCCGCGAAATTCAGACAGGACTTGTTACGTAACGTTTCCTTAAAGCAAACATTCAACTATCCTCTTTTTAGTCAGAAACAACGAGCTCAAAACACTCACTACACTACAAAACATATTAAGCCATGTTAAAATGAAAAATAATGTCAGGGATTTTTAAAAAAATAATTACGTTTCTAAGCGGTTTATTAAACGGGTTAATGTATGAGCAAAATGTGGGTGAAAAAAAAACTTCTTCGGAGTAATTTCAAATACTCACTTAAACAGTAAGTACATCATGGGCTTTCACTGGAAGGCCTCTATCTTATTATTGACAAAAAGGTCAAATTTAGTCACTAATCCATGTGACTTAATTTGTTAATGTATAAATATCGCACTGCCATACAGGTAAATTATGTTAACTCAAATATTTCAAGGTTTTGAGAAATACGAGAGAGTGAGGCTGAATTTTTCATGCAAAGAAGCGCCGTTTGCAATACAGTTCAGACCATAAACAAGCCCCTCAACCCTGTGAGTTTTATAGGCAATAAAATTTAATTAGAAAATCAAGAGGAGTCCCCACTTTTGACCAGGGTTTCCCAGCAGGTTCTCAATTTCTTTGCTCTAGTTTAATTTAATCTTATTATTTCAATTTTGTCAAGAAATGAAGACCGTCACCACTGTGGGGCTAACAACTCCACATGAAACGTCGCTGAAATTAATTTGAAGTATTATGAAACTTAACTTAGCTGTGCCACTTATATTTAGTTTGCAATATTAGTGTTAGCATTATATATACTTTTGTCTATATTTAATCTGTTTATAAAAATTTAGTCCACGACTCTCGTTATTGTTCTCTCTTTATTTGCCACGCATTTTTTATTTATTATTTTTTTTACATAGAAACTAATTTTCTCGGCGAAATAAGACAAACGTGTTACATATTTCCAATAATTGTAAAAGTTTATTTCAAGAAATATAATAATCTGAGATCCATATAAAAATAAACCGTGGCCTGTGTTGAAAATTTTCCATTAACTCACCTTTTTTGCGAGATCTTTTTTTTTTTATCTCCCACACACACGATGAACTGAATAAATGCATTCAATAATAATAATAATAATCATAAAAAACATATTTCAGTAGCTGAGATTTTGCAGGTCCATTGCTGTGAGTGTCTCTGACAAAAGGTCAAAAGTTTCCGAAGATAAAGGCAGCGGACTCTGTGATGAATCCGATGAGAAAGAGGCCGACGAGGAGAAAATGTAATCCTGCATTGAGCCGTCCAGGCCGGCGGACTGACCATTGTCCGGACCTATTGTTGACACGCAGATGGGTGCTGGGCTGCTAAGATGCTTTAGATTTTTCTCAGTGCAGCTCGGAGGGCCGTGGTCCTGGCCTTTGTGTCCGTTTCGACACCGTTGTGAAGTCAGTGTTTGCTGGTGGAAGCCGGACCGCTCCTTCTGCAGGAGCGCGCAGTCCTCGCCGCTCTCCTCCGCCGGATCCAACTCGTCCCCAAGTCCCGCAGAATACTTGCCATCGCTGTCCCTGTTCTCCTTGCAGTGGGTCTGCCTTTTGTGCTTCATTCGCCTGTTCTGAAACCACACTTTCACCTGCTTCTCCGTCAAATCCAACAGCGCAGATATCTCTACCCGCCTGGGTCTGCAAAGGTATTTGTTAAAATGAAATTCCTTCTCCAGCTCCAGGAGTTGGGTGTTGGTGTACGCGGTCCTCAGCCTCCTGGATGTCTCCACAAACTCAGCGGCAACAGCAGCAGCAGCAGGATGAGTCTCTTGTTTCTCAGGAGAATCTAAAGAGAGAGAGAAAAAAGTACAGCATGTTCAGATACATGGCAAAACAAATAACTTGCAGAGCCTGGAAGATTTATGGGCTGAATATGATGGTGGGTCTGCGTGGACAGGACAGGACGTAGGGTGAAGATTAACGAACATGCCAGTTGCTGGCCCGTGTAAGAACAATCTATCACTCTATTACTGTCAAACATTAGCGCTCAGACGCTGCATCACAAGTCAGTGCTCTGTCTGATGGGATTACACAATCCTAAATCAAAAAACTGTGTTGCGGCTGCAGGGGGATGCCCACGATGCACGCAGCAGCTCCGTGCGGAGACAACGAGGAGCCTTTTTTAGGATGGGAGGTTATTAATCAATCCCGTCTTGCCTTGGGGAGAGAGGTCAGATGTTGCGGATGGAGCGGTAGTCTGGCTCCTCTTGGCGCTTTTCTTCTCCTTCATCCACGGGTACTCCGTGGGCAGACACGCTCCCCGCAGCGGACCGCAGCCTTTCAGAGCCCGCTTGCAGCGTGGGTGGACGCTGGGCTTGGAGCCGCCGATGGTCCGCTCGAAGGGGGAAGGAGGAATCAGTGTCGAGCGCTTGATTGATGGGCTTTGAAACGCATCGCCGACGGGGTTCGTGAGAGACGTCAGGCACTCAGCGAGCGAAGGCCGGCTGTTGATGAAACCGCTCTCTCGCCCGAATTCGTAATTCATCTCCTCTTCCAGCTCCTCGTTCTGGAAACAGAGCGCAGGTTCTGATTTGAACCAGGCGGGATCGGGAATTAAGACGCGGTTTATTCTGACAGTCGTGTGGAGACCTCTGCGCCATGGAGTAACGCTTTCATGGGAGACATGCTTGGAATTAGAGCGTTCCGCTTGTCACATGATTGCTTCTGCCCAATTACAATTTAGGTGTTTTTTTTTCTTTCTTTTTTTATCGAGAGAAGTCAGCGTCACTCTTGGGTTTGATCGAGAAGGTCTGAATGGGACCGCCTCATTGTGGGGTTTTATTTACACTTTTCTTTTGGGGGCTGGGGGGAGGATGAGGGTCTGTTTGTTCGCCATTGCTCCTCTCCCCTCCAAATCACTCCCTTTCAACGCCCCCGAAACACACAGCAGGCAGGGAAGGTTGTAGAATAAATTGGTGCTCAGGGGCAACTACCCCCCCATCCCCTCCCCCTGATTATTAATCCATTCTGCAAAACATAAATTATTATGTATCTAATCAGTTAGCCAAAGATTTTTTTTTTATTTTATTTTAAATAAATTTACCGGGCTGTTGAGTGAGATAGTTTAATGTGCTTTGTGTTCATCACATATTTTACAGGAAATGACAGACCAAGCTTTGATTCACAACAATTTATTATGTTGACTGCATTTACTTATAGTTTTTAATAACATGAAAAAAATAATGTTATATTAAGACATATACACATGTATATATTACCTTACCTTACCTTACCTTACCTTACCTTACCTTACCTTACCTTACCTTACCTTACCTTACCTTATAAGCTTTTTCCCCATTAATCCCTCAATGTGAATGTCCTGACCCCATTCTCAAATTATATCAAATATTTAGGTCAAACATTCTGTAATATTACAGTATTTTCTAATCGTGGACACTTCCTTCTAGTGGGTCAAAATAACATGTTCTAACATACTGAATCAGAATACGTAACATGCTGTTATTGCTTTGGGTTTGTCTTCCCGTGCGTTTTAGTGGCCACCGCTTATGAAACTTTCTGGAAACGCCCCTGGCCACAAGCCGCGGATATTTGGCACGTTTGCGCAAATTACTCATCTCATAATGTGTTTTCCTGAGAGCTGAATTGTTTTTCCAACGCGACCCTTAAATCATCAAGCGTTTGGGATACTGACACTGTCTCTGTGAGCGAATAAGGCGCTCATCTTAAGTCTTTTTTGAAAGGGGGGGGAAACGGAGCAGACACATGAAAGGACATGTCCCACCCCTCCCCCAACACCAACAGAAGCTGACGCGCAGAAAATCTAATGTTAATAGCTTTGGAGAGATTTCTGATTTCACAATTCGATGCAGTGTTGATGTCATGTGTGATTAGAGGTAACATCTCGAGATCAAAGTCCTGTTAAAATGTCATTGTTTCCTGTTGTAATTTACTTCTTCTACCTAAATACTCTCCATCCGACTGTGATCCAGGGTTGATGTTGACCTGAGGCTCCTGCTCCCCGTGATTCTACGGGTTCTTTAAACGCAGAGAGCGGGAGATGCAGAGGTTTGTCACTGCAATGCAGGAATAGATGGATTCCTGGATCGGAAGGCTGTTTATTGCGCTGCCTCCAAACAAAGAGCCCGGGTAGCCTGAGTGTGATCAATCTTTCCAGCCCAAAAGGTCTGACAGCTCTCAGCCAGAGAACATCTGAACCATCCAACACTCCTTAGATCATGTGGTGCCAGGAGGAGCGCAGCCTCGCTGGCTCTGGGGCTCTGGCTTTATTTTAGTTTCTCTTAAAGACTTTTATCAAGAAATGACAAAACTTTATATTTGGAATCCACGTGCGATTTAGAGAGATAAAACCTCTTCTTTTGTCGATTACAAAATTATTAAAAAATAAATAAATGGAGGTGATAACTGGACTGTCAAATGTTTCTTGCAAGGAACGGAGCAGCTTTTTGTATTTTTTTTAGTTAAGGATCAATTGTTCGCTGAGGTGAGTGCTGAGAGCAGATATTTTGATTTTGATGGTTTGACATCAGCGGAACGTTTTACCTCCTGAACTAGTTCACACGCGTATAAATGGACACTTAAAAATGAGCGATTAAACAGTTGTTTGAAAATTTTGCATTCTGAATATTTGACCGAGATACAAGGCTAGATTTTATAACCTATAACCTGAGGTTTAATGGAAGTAAATTAACAAAACATATTTCTAATAGCTGCATTTTAAATCTCACTATTAAGCGAAACCAAATGCATCTTCTTTTTTTTCCCATTTCACTTCATTTAGCAAAATGTGAAGTGAGGCTGGCAGAGAGGAGTGAACAGGGGCTTCTTCCAAAAGTGTTGCTGCATTCAATCTGTATTTGATTCAAGCTCTGAAATACAAAATGATTTATACCGCAAACTATTCCTAGAATAGAATAGAATAGAATAGAATAGAATAGAATAGAATAGAATCATTGGACAAAATATTGGAGAACTGGAGAAAATAAATGTGTATTCTCTATACTGTATATATTCATGTTTAGGTTTTAATGCTGAAGCACAATCCGCTCACTTGTTTATGAGTCTTTAAAGGCAGTGGAATCCTCATCTTTTTCTCTCTGTTGTGAACTTGCAGACGTTTTCCGGGCGGACCAGGGAGCTCCTCGTTTCCCGTCTGCTCTGGAGACATCTGGGAGGCAAAGAGGCCAAAAAAACCTGCAACCACTCATCCACACGGACAGATAGTCTTTTAAAGCGATAATATTTCAGCCATCGTCCAGGCGCAGATGTTATTTTCATTCATAAGTAATAAAAAAAACAATAAATCTGAAATGGCTCGAGCGTGCGTCTGTGTTTTTAATGTTTGCAAAAATGATTAAGTTCATAAGAAATATGCACTCATCTGTAACATTTCTTACATAAACGTGTGTGATAGATTGATGGGTAAATTTTTAAATGACTAACGTAATACAGTGAGAAGATTGAAGTGTTTATTACATGTTTTTTTTTTTTTGCAAAATGGTCGGAGGTCTTTACATATATCATGTTATCATGTTCTTCCCGTTGAAATAAAATAAAATTGGTGAAAAAAATGCACGTAAACTCAAGGCGCACATTATCCTTCTGTAAATTACATATGGTGCCAAGCGCGTGTGTGTCGAAATCATAACAGTGTTTATGAGAGGATTTTTATTTTACAGTTTTCAGTGTCTGGAGCTTCGGGGCAAAAATGGGTTTGTAAATTTCATTGTTCTGACTTGGATAACAATACTAAAGTTTTGAACCAAAATCATGACTTTTTTTCAATATCAGATTAGAGGACATAATACCTCGGGGTATTTGGGGATTTTGACTATGTCCAGGTAGCCGGTTCTACTTCCTATAAGTGAAACAACACCGACCTCTTCTAAGAGTCAGCTATCTTTTTAAATGTTGCACGCATTTACGCGTCAGTTGTGCGTATTTTCAACTTTAGCCAATCGCATTTGTTCAAACGACACGAGTAATAGGTTTGAATTAAAAGTACAATGTCAAGTGTTTTTCTTTCCCTCCGTGGCAAAATCTACACATAAACACTATAACTCCGACCGAGAAAACAGTGAATTTGTATTGTTTTATATATATATAATTTTTTGGAATATTAGATTAGCATCAACACTCTCAGCTCTAATAAGCGATCAATAGTAGTTATTGATCATCTTGTTGTTGTTATTGTTGTATAAGATCTTCAGAAATAATCCCAGCTCAATAACAATATTCGTCTGGATCAGGGGCGGAGCTATAGGGGGGACTGGGGGGGCGACCGCCCCCCCGAGCCAGGCCGGGGGGGGGGGGTCTGGAGGAGCCCGGGAGGGAGGAATGGATTCACGTCGCTCGAATGTCCAAACCCACAAATGGATCAGACGGGAAAAGAACCGAACCTTGGAACCGGATCTGACTGACTGGGTGGAAACTGTGAATCAGGACGTCGCTGTGGTTTCAGGGCTCAGTCACATTTAAATGTTGTGGTCAGACATTAGAGGTCAGGCTGGTTCCTGTTCCAGATATTAAACTGGTTTCATGTTAATATAGAGATGATGAGTGAATATTACCTGAGTCAGACGGAGGAACCTCCCCACCACCAGGGGGCACCAACAGCACCAAGCTAGCATGATCAGCTCATTATTCATATGACGTAGATTCATTCCATTCATATTCTTCACCCATCTTCCCACAGAATGATGCTGCCACCACCATGTCAAACCTGCTGCCATAATTTCAGATTATTAAAAGCAAGAAAATCTCTTAAATTGCAAAAGAAAAAATGCTAAATAATTTTATATTTACTTTAAAATATATATATATAACTTGTTTCTTTATGCAGTGATGTTTGTGTGTCTAATCTTCACTGACATGGTGGAGCTGAACAGAACCAGTCGGGTCCATTTCTCCCAGGATGACTTGGACAACTAACTGGGTTCTACTGGTCAGACTGGGAGCCTCATGGACTGAGCTGGTTTCTGTTGTCCATGTTGGGAAACGTTTGTTACCAAAACGGCGAATCGGATGAAACTTCAACCAGAACCAAACACACTGGCAGTTCTCTCACTTTTATTAGCACATAAAAGCAACTGTACTCATATATACACAGAGTATTTACAGGACAACGAGCCCATGGATGGTGACATGTAGAAAAATATGCATCACATCTATAGAAATATGTACACAATGTGCAAGACGTATGGCGTCCAGCAGGGGGGAGTGGAGGGCAAGATGGCCGACATCAGCCGATCCGCTCAGACTGCGCAGCTGTTATTGCTTTGAGTCGCCTTCGCCTGCTGCGGATCGCCTGGTCCACAGGAAGTCAACCGGGTGTCCAACTCGTGGCGCGGGGGCCGAAAACGTCTCCAAACCGTTTAGTGTTTCTGTTTTTGCCTGAATCTGAACCTGACAGCTGCCATATTTCAAGCGTCAATAAATTATTGTAGATTTAAAACGTAAAACGTTTCTGCAACTTTGCCAGATGTAAAAAAAAAAAATTGTATCCAAATGTTTTTCAGGTTGATCGTGTTTATTGCTCAGTCTTGCTTTATTTTGAAAAGTCTACAATCTAGGGTCAGAGGTCAGCAGGCCCCCGAGCCGCACTTTGGACACCCTGAAGAAAACAGCAAAATGATAAACAGGAAGTCCTCAGAGCCATCCAACCAATCAGAGGAGAGGAAGAAGTAAACAGCTGCTCGATGAGTTTGGAATAAAACCACAGCAAGGCGATGAAGAGCAGGAAACCGACCAATCAGGTGAGAGGATCCGGTCGCCCTCTAGTGTTCGTCTACAGAACTGCAGGAAAAACCGCGACAGTCAGGAAATTAACCTGCAGCTCAACATTCAGGTGAGGAAATGGAAACATGGAGAGGCCGACCCAACATGGCAACCCAGCAACCCAACGTGGCAACCCGGAACGTGGCAACCTGGTGACCCAACGTGGCAACCCAGCAACCCAACGTGGAAACCCGGNCACACACACACACACACACACACACACACACACACACACACACACACACACACACACACACACACACACACACGCAAAAGTATTCAAACTACTTCAGCCGTCACAGTACAACCACTAACTACAGTAGTTTGTTCACAGGATCAAATGAGTTGATATGTTTCTTAAGATTAAAAATGTCAAGTTTTGTTTTTGTAGCTGGTGGAACATTTGAATTTCCCTAAAGCGTAAAAACATCAGTTATTTTTCCATCAAGCATTTGACTGAAACAACCAGCGAGTCGTCTGTCCTCTGCTTCCTGTTTGCTGCTTTTCCTTCCACATCCTGAGGATCTACAGATGATGGATCTGGTCATCTGGGCTTCCAGAGTCACAGATGATCAGATCGGATCACAGGATCCAGCCGGTTGGAGCCGGACGACGTTCCGACCGACTCAAAGCCACTTTGCTGCCTCCATCTTGGAGAGGTTGCCAGTTTGGGTCCAACAGGACGGTTTTCTGTCTGAGTCTGAACCGGATGGAATGAGGCTCCTGCCGCCATATTGACAGATGACCTCTGACCTCAGGTCTGAATGGGTTTCCTGTCTGTCTGTTTAGTTCATTACTTTTAGAAACAGTGGAGTCATTATGACTTTAGTTTGATCAGAACAAGATGGATTCTGATGAAATACAGGGAGAAATGCAGGTTTAGACTTTTTGTCTTTACTGTTTTATTTTAATTTCCTCTAATTCATTTAAAACTCGTTGAATAAAGTGAAGATTCTTCTGGTTTTTTCTGTTGGATCAGGATAAAAAAAATGCTTTTTATTCACATTTAAGAAGAAAAAAAAAGAATAAATTTTGCTTTAGGTTGTAAAATATTTACAGAAATGCTTGATAGAAAAACAACAGATCATGTTGTAATTTATTTATGATTCCCTTTGTAATGATTTGCTTTCGTGACTTTTTCCCTCATAACTATTTGATTTTTCCACAATAAAATAAAAACTTATAGTTTTATTTTTCAACTGCTTCTGAATTGTTAAAGTGTAGAGAAAAGGATTGAGGAACATCTGATGTTCAGACAAGCGGTGGCAGCATCAGGCCTCATGACGCCTCATGA
>CAEGAF010162246.1:0-24887 GCA_903067075.1 Micropoecilia bifurca | reverse complement strand
AAATATGCAAACCAAAGAAGAGTATTAAAAACGGAACTAGGTGTTAATAGGGAACTGAAATTTGAAAAGGTGATTGAGCAGCTGAATAATATTGAGGGGAAAAAGAAAATATTTTGTTTTTTAAAAAAAACTGGGATCTTTAAGAGAATGTGAGGTATAGATATTAGGAGTCAATAGAGGGCAGTAATGCAACGACAATGGATGCAAGCTGCCGTAAAACCCTAAAGAAGAAGAAGAAGCCTCCTCCGCTCACCAGCTGCGATCGACCCACCTCCACCCACCTCCACCCATCTCCACCTTCTGCTCCCGGCTTTCAGGCCTCATCTTCCTCCGACCGCCACCAGTTCAGGCCCTGGCGTCTACATTCCTATGCTGCATCAGGAATGTTCATCGAGCTTATCGAAGTCCAGCTCGACGTCATCCGGCCGGGACCTGAACGCCAAAGGACTTTGTTTATATTCATGTTCATTTTGTCATTAAACTCTTAATCACTGTCTTTCTCCGTTTGAGTCTCTCCAGATTGAACTAACAGTACAGCTAAGTTTGGCTAAACTAAAGGCCCAAAAAATGAAAATAAAAAATATTAAAGTTTAAATACTAATATTTACCTAAATACAAAACTTATCTTAACAAAGAAACTACAAATTCCCCCTGCCAGCAGGAACTACTGGTGCAGTCCAATCAGCATTTAAGCCTGCTGAGCCCTGGCAGCCTGTGACAGACATCTTTTGTCTGGTCACTCCAAGGCAGGTAAGTACCAGCGAAACAGTCTCTAGCAAACAAATTAAACTTTAAGTTGATATAAATTCATATGTTAACTAAATGTGCGCGCTAACAAAAAGAACAAATATATCCAAATCAACTAATAAATGTTTTACTGAAACTAAAGTGTTGTGTTTGTATGAAAAATTGTGCGTGAAAATTTCTAACTTTACAGTGTGGCCATGGATTTGGCCATCACAGACTCACTGCGTGTTTGACACCTTAGTATGAGTCAGAACCGACAGACGACGACGCAAAGAGGAACAGAATCTGTCAGGGCGAACAACGTGGGGAACTATGAACAACCTGGAAAACAGGACACTGGTAAAGTTCGGATCGCTGTGCCGGTGTAAAGGCTGACTGAAAGAGGGCAGAGGTTGACACAGCAGACTGGGAAATATGCGGACGAGCTGCAATGAGACCATGCAATTAGGGAGAGCCAGCGACCGGCTTCAGATAATGATCAGAACCACATAACACTTAATGAAAATGGTTCTGCGATTAAGAGGTCAGCAGGCAGCTGGGGTTGGAAGGAAGAATGTGGACAAGAGACAAACTAGTCAGATACGATGGATTCCTGACAGAATTTGGAGTGATCTAAAGCGATGGAGGGAAGAGAAGGATGGGGTGGCCTGAGCAGGGAATACTAAATGAAGCTGACAAAAGAGCATCTGCCCTTAGAAAAGCGGAGCCAGAGATATTTCAGTCAGCTTAAAACCCAACTCAGGGAACCAGACAAGCTGAACTAATCACATCTCCGAAGATGCCAAGACTGACCAGCAACGGGAAGAACTGGTGCACTGACAGTGACATCATGTGAACGAGTCAGGAGCTTAGATCAGTGGTTCCCAAACTGTTTCTGGGCCCCCCTATGGCTTTACACTCTGACGTGTGTGAGGGTGGTGGGGGGGGTGGAAACGACTTATTTGGGGGTAAAATTAATGTACGTAGCTGAACATGGACAACACCACCAGTAACCTACAAGCTACTTGTTAAGCTTAAGGTGATGTACTGGCTAGTCAACTTTACCTACATCCAACAGCTTTACTCAACTCAGTCGGTTAGTTTGGGGAAAAAACTTTGAAACTGTCTTTGCGTTTTGCTGCCAGGATTCTAACACACCTGCGTATCTCTGCACTGCAGCAGCTGGTCTCCTTCACTGCCGCACAGGTGAGCGTCGTAGCCCTCATGTTGCGTTTAAAGGTGGCTCGAAAAAACAGGTTACCACATGTTAATTATGAACAGTTTTAATTGCTGATAAAAGTGACAGAGGACACAGATATGGGAAGTGCAGAACCCCCTAGTGTATCAAATTGACATAGCAATAACTGAGAGTTGGTCATTCTAAGGTAAAAACTGAGCCCATACAGCGTTCATGTTTTTTTGTTTTCATCCACATGGCTTCTGCAATGGCGCCCCACAGTTTGGGAACCTCTGCCCCATGTAATGCTCCCACAGGCGCAGTGAGGTTTGCCAGTTGATGAGGCTGAAGAGCCAGATGCAAGGTGAGATATGAGGAAGTGAGCGTGGCTGTCTCATGGCGGCGTTCTCTTGGAGGTGAGCTGGAAGAGACGATCTGGGCGAAAGAGTGAGTCCACAACGAGATGAGAGCAGAGAACAGATGACGAGCTTCAGTGGTGGGAATTCAAAGGACGGTGGATGGTGGAGGGGACCGGCACTCGGGAGCAGGGGTCAGGGGTCAGTGAGCCGCAGCAGCAAAGTGATGGTGAGCCTGAGTGGGGAACCAGGCAGAGGACAGAAGACCTGAAGGAGGGAAGAACAGGAGATTTCCAGCTTTTCCTCCACTGATGGAGACCAAAGGAAGGCATGATGGGGGTAGAGAGATCAGTAAGGAGTAGTTGAAAGTCAAGAGGAGCATGGCCGGCGGCTGGGGGATATTCGCTTCTGGATCTGAGCCATGAAAAAAGGGAACGATGATCGGAGGGTGTTTCTGTGGGCCGATCAGGGATGGAAGGACCAGGATTGCTGAGAGAGAGGAGGGAGCTGAACTAGCTGACTGAATGTCGGACAGGTAGAACAGTTGCTCACATAAGCTCGGTTGGTTGGCCTTTTGAAGGAGCTCTGGCCTGGTGATTGGCTGGGGCAGAGCGGTGATCCAGTGCCAGTAGGCTGAAGAATCACAGCTTGAATTTACGCCTAGGCTTCATTCTGTAATATAAACTAGGGAAAAAATGCAAAAGCTTTCACTTGGTTTTACAGTATATCTATACTGAAAAACATAATTCTTTTTCTTTGTCATTTCTAACCAGAGTTATGAAGAGCCAATGTGGAAGATAAAAAGAGCCACTCATAGCTCCAGAACCACAGGTTGCTGATGCCTTGGTGACAAGTTGAGGGTTGTTACTGCAAACAAAAAGAGAGGAAATGAAGGGAAAAAACAATCATTATAGTGATACTGTGCAGATCAGCTGCGGCTTGTTCCTCATTGAAATTTAATAAACAGAATTCAGAAAACATCAACAACCTGTCAATTCTTTTGCTACTTTGGGTTTTTGTATTAGTTAATCTAATTCCTTTATTCATAAGTTTTGTGTAATTCTATTTTTACACCTTTTACAAATTTTGTTCCATATTGTGTTTTAGCATGAAACTCCTTGAACCTTGACATGTCAACCTTGTTAATATATTAGGCTTTTTAATCTTACGCTCTGTAGTTGGTGTATGATTTATTGGTTCTTGAAATGCCTTTAAAATAGCTGAATTGCTTCTCTTCATGGGGAATTTTAAACGTCAAAACAGCTGTGAACTATTGTTTGAACCGCTTTACGACTTCGATGGATTTGGGCAAATTTTGATTTCTCTAAAAAACAACAAAAAAAGATTGTGGAGAACAAACTAAATCACATACCAAATCAGTTGTTCCATTTTTTGGTCAAAGTGTGAATCTTGACCACCTCTAGCAACAGCCTGTGCTGCTCCTCAACAGGTGACAGAATAATGTTATCCCAAATTTAAACTCTGTGTGTAATAATTATTGCCGTCCATATTGACGTTATGACCAGATCTTTGGTCAAAAGTACGGAAGAGGATTATGGCCACTAAAGAAAATCTTACTATAATCTCAACTTTGTGAGAAAAAAGTCAGAATTATTTTTCATCCTAATCCTCTTCGGCAAAATATTAAGAACTTAGGACGTGTTTAGTGACATTTGGAAAACTTCAGAAAAAAAACGTATTTTCTTTATTTTTTTGCTAACTTGCAAACCTCACGTGTTTAATCTACCTCACAGCATCAGTAGTTTCCCTTTGCACCGTTAATGCCTGTAGTCCAGCGTGTGGTTTGGTCCAGAACAGGGATTTTCTGGCTGCGTGTCTTGTCGGCGTTTTGACCCGCCTGGATCCTCCGTTTCCCCTCGAATGACACATTTAACTGGGCCGAGCAAAACCGAGCCGAGCTGCGGCTCCGAGCTGGACTGAGCCGAGGAGGAGCCGATCTGATCCGACCTGAGCTGTAATAAGGATAAGGAGACACGAACACGAAGGACATGAGGCACAGCCGGGATGTTGGCTTGTGAGGACTGGGCGGACCGGGCGGACCGAGCGGACCGGGCGGACCGGGCGGACCGCGGGCTGTGAGGCGGATCCTACCGCTGCTGGCTTCGCTCGCTGTTCATAAATCAGCCAGAGTTGCTGTTCTGCGGCGGTGGCTCAGGTCCCGGGACGGGAGGGAGGTTTGGCTCCGTTGTTACAGCAGCCAGTAGTGGATGATGGGATGATGATGATGGTGGTGATGTGATGTGATGGGATGATGATGATGATGGTGGTGATGTGATGATGATGGTGATGTGATGTGAGCAGATCCAGGATCCCGGGCGGCTCGCGGCGCTGCGGCTCCTCTGAAGGTGAGCAGCTCGTCGTTTGGGGTTTTTCTCAGACTCTCTGCTGATTTTGCTGGAAAATGTGCTGCAGTGTTTGAATACGTGGCGTCGCTACATCCGAGGCTCTGAGTTACTTTCTGCTGCATTTCCCTCCCACGGAACAATTATATTATGCAATATTCCCTTTGCCAGACTTTATGAGAATATATGAGCTGAATTATTTTGTGTTAGGCTCGAAAGATGGGTTTGTAGGGGCCAAGTGATGAACTCGTTGTACTCATGTTGCAGCTGGATGTAAATGCTCAATTCCCTGTAAACATTGTTTATCTGTTTATCTGTGATCTGACTGGAACTTTTTTTCAATCAATTTTTGCTCCAGGTCTATTATGGAATGTCTCTTTTACTTTTGAATATCTGGAGAATTAAAATGTACTAGGTTTTCATTGGAAAGCATACAGGTTCCATCTCAATTAGACTTTGGCTGTTTTCACAGCTGATAGTCTGTTAGACTGGGTTTGATTGGGGACCAGAATTGCAAACATTTGTTACATTTTCAGCTGCTATGATTAAACAAAAATAACAAAATAGCAAACAAAAAAAACCATGTTCCCCTCCTTGCTTGTGGTAGCGTTGCACCAAGAACTATAAAGAAGCTACACAAAAACCACAAAATTCTCAAAATGTAAACAAAAGGTTTTAGTGTTTGTAGGATTTTCTTGTTTTTGTTAATAGACCATCAGGTAGGTAGCACTAGACTCACGATTGTTTAGGTTGCATTTACCCAAAATGGTTTGGCTGTGATCTGCTTCTTGCTGTTTTTGTCCAGTCTGCTTGATCTGCCAATTTCTATTTTGGTGAGAAGGACTTTGCTGCAGCAAACAGAAAGGGATGTGGACTAAACAGTCCATAGACATAAGAATAATAGAGTAGACCCTGCTTTGGCTGCTCCGGCGCAGGAAATACGGTGGCCATCTTGGAGCCGTCGTTCCTCATACTTTGCTCAACCAAAACAGCAGAAGATGCCTCAGCACTGAGGGATATTGTTGGTTGGATCGATGACTATTGATGTGAGGCTCCACAGACAACATTTCACAAGTAATGTGGACATATCATTGTTGTCCACAATCACAATCATTATTGTGATTAGAGTATTACTTTATTTATGTCCACCAGTGAGATACCAGCTAATATTAGCTACAGTGCTTGGTGTAATACGGGTTCAGCCCCGATATGAAGGATAACTGAGATTCTGTAAATCTAAAAAAATTAATTCTTCTCTAACATTGACTTAGATTATCTGACACAAGAGCCTATATAAAAATGAAACAATGTAACATATTATAAAACATATATCCTGTGTTATAACATTCATCAGCAAAGTTTACACAGGTGATTAAGACTATTATTTATATGTAATTCATTCACTCCGTCAAAAGATACATCCCAAATCTTCCGTTTTTGTTTTGAAGGTTTCCTAAAGACACGATGTGAAGAAGAAGAGAGAGAATCTATAAACAGAGACGGATTCACTGCAGCAGGATGAATCTCAGTCTCAGCTGCTGAATCACTCTGAAGCTAGAACTCATCGGCTGAAAAACATATATCTATGTATATATATGTACAGGGTTTCCCCCAGTGTATTATAAGCATGGCGCCGCCATGCTTTGCTAGCCCTGCCGCCAGGCTAAGCGTTGCGCTGTTTCAGCTGTTTGGGATTCCCCTGGTAATTTTCCCTCAGAAAGCAGGTGGAGAATCCGGGCTTTCTGATTGGCTGCCTGTCACATTCAGCGTTAAGCTCCCAGTTGGGGAAAACCCCTGACTGAATCCGCTTGTATTCGTGATCAGTCACGACCCAAAGCTCATGACATAGTTGAGGATGGGAACGTAGATCTACTGGTAAATCGAGAGCTTCGCTTTTTGTTTGTTTGTTACCCAACCTGAAGTTGGGTAACACCAAGATCACTAAGTCTTCTTAAAAAGTAGAGTCTATGAGAACAGTTCATCAAGATATAGTCAGTGTTTTCATCAAAGTTGAGCTGACTGTCCAGGAACGGCACAAGGAATTTAAAATTTGCCACAGTTTATAGTGACATAGGTGCTGGGCATCTGTCAGTCAACCCTCCATTATGGCAGAGCAAAAGAGGACAGTTGTTGATTTTTCAGGCCATCACAGGTAAGATTAGTGGATAAGATCAGTTTCACATGCAAGTATCAGATGATTGCGATCACCCAAAATGAAGGAATTTGGGGCGACTTATTGCTGCACCCCTGGTGACTTCAACTGCAATGCACAGCACTACCTTCACATTTGTGTTTCTAAATCCAAGCCATTCTTCCCTTTCCTTTCTGCACTCTTTTGTGTTGATCTTTAGCATAAAATTCCAATAAGATGCATATTCTAGTGCGACATAGGCTAATGTTACGAGTATTAAATAATAGCTTATCAGAAATCCACCCGCAATTTTTATGTTTTATTTCACCGCGGTAAAAGTGCCAAGGACAAACATACATACAGGGGAATCAATAGTCTTTATGGCAAATTAACTGTTGATGAACACAAAGACAACAGATCTCCTAAAGGCATGTTGTAGGCGAGTTGTAGTGATTTTTTTTTGATCATCTCATCTCTCTTCTCACTGTGCTTTCCTCCCACTCAGGTTGGCTCAGTTGCTACAGTAGAAAAATACAGTAGCCTCACAACCCGACACACACTACATGCAAGACAACCAGAGACGCCATCATCCAGGTTACAATACAATCATAATTCAGTGACAGGAAACAACATATTGTTTTGTAAATTTAAAAAAAGAAGCAAGAAGACATTTTTATTTGATTTTAATAAAAAAATCTAATCACAGACAGTGCAAATCACAAACAAGACAGCCAGATTTGTTTTATCAGTGACATTTCTGTGATTCTTCCATGCATGCAGCTCTCAGTGCTGAGCTCTAAAGAGTATTAAAGCCTGGCCACAGGTTATCTAAGAGATGCCTGTCCAGTCAGCCGTGAAGGTCGATGCATCAAAAAGCCCCTTGACTTTAGTCTGGCACTGAAACAGTCCAAGAAAATTCAATAAACCAAGACAGCAATGATCCCTGAGTTTAATATGAGATATTTCAATGCAGGTTATTTATTCTGTGTTTTTATAATCTAACCACATAAGAAAGATTGACTGGTTGATAGGTAGGTAAAAACCTTATTAATCCCATAGGAAAATTAAGATTGTCTGTTGCTCACACATTCACATCCACACAGCAATAAAAAAATCGTACACAATATACACGCATTAAAAATGGTCTAGTAAAGAACCTTAAATACACTAAAAATACAAATTACTCAGTCTCCCTCCCAGAAATCGCAGCATTGTGAAGCCTAATGGCCTGTGGGACAAAGGAGTTTTTAAACCTCTCAATTGAACATCCCAGTGAGAGAAACCTGCCACTGATGGAGCTCCTCTGGTTGGAGAAAACAGTATGCAGGGGATGGCTTGTGTTCTCCAGGACTAAACTGGGTTTAGACAGAGTCCTCTGTTCCACCACCATCTCCACAGACTCCAGGCTCACACCGACCAGCTCTGCGGATGAGGCGATTCAATCTCTGTATGTCCCTCTTCTTTGCACTGCCTCCCAACAAACAACTGCATAGAATATAACGGTAGACAATGAACTTATAAAACATGTACAGGAGCTTAGAGCACATTGAAGGAGGCCAGTCTCCACAAGAAGTACATTCTACTCTGTGCTTTCTTGTACACATTGTCTTTAATGGAAAACCAGTTTAGCTTATTGTCCAGTTGTATTGTTATTGTCCAATTTTCTAATAGTTAAACAAAACATTTTCATTCACACAATTTCCATTTGATTCTGATATAGTCCCAGATGGTACACTTTTCAAATACATTGATAATTTATTAAATTAGTCATCCTCAAACTAGATAATATAATTTTTCAATGCTATTAATAACTAAGAAAAATGTCTCACAAATGAAATGATAGTGGTTTAAAACATTCTATGTTGTATTCCTCTTTTTTGAACCATCTCAGATGTTAGTTTTTGGAAGACTTTTGATCTTCCGTGAACCGACCAAATTCTCCTTCCCAGGGTCATCCAGATGATACTGCAGGTTGAGACAATGTGCCATAAATGTAGCAACTCCAGTACAAACTAAATAGGCTACTTATATTTTCCCAATTAATATTTCTTTATTCCACTAGCACGAAGCTAACTTAGTCTACCTGGAAAGCTACAGTTATATGAACCGACATCTGAACATTCACTTACCTTGACTTCGCTGCACTTGATGTTGAGAAAGTCTTCTTGTTGCAGAGAATGAATTATCGGTATTTCTTAATTCATGTTGAGCACGAGCTGCAGCGCTGAATATTGTGTTAAAAACACAAGTATTTGAGCTGGACTGACCTGAGCTGTCCAGCTCAGGTCAGTCCAGGTCAGTCAGGTCAACTGATTGTGCTATTCAGTTGACCACTGAATAGCACAATCAAGTAGCCTTAGGCTAGAATGCCTTATACACTGTCCGTCAAAAGGCTACGTAAATTTATGACGTTTTGACTAGACAGAATACTAATTCAAGTTATCAATAATCTCATTCTGACTAGTCGGAATGTCAATTTAAGATATCTTAAATGGAAAAGCTGAATAATGTAAGACATCTGTAATTCATTTAGATTTATCTTAAAATATATTTTGACTAGTCAAAATTACAATTCAAGATATCTTTAATTTAGTTTTGTCTAGTCATTATTTACTTTTAAGATATCTATAATTTAGTTTTCATTAGTCAAAATTACATATCTCCTATCCAAAACTACATTTAAGATATCTTGAATTATGGAGTAATTCGCGATATCTTTAATTAGAATTATGACTAGTCAAAACTAAAATCGAGATATCTTGAATTTACTTTATGACTAGTCAAATGAATTACTCACTATCTGAAATACACATTTCAGATATCTACAATTAAATTATAAGATATCTTGAATTCAAATCTCAATACAAGTCAATGGTAAACCTGACATCATTTCGACTAGTCAGAATGTAATTAGAGATATCTCAAATATCTATTTTGTCTAGTCGAAATATAATTGGAGATATATTAAATTGCTAAAACGTCTAGTCATAAAACAATTTGAGATATCTGGAATGCAAGGGTGTAAAACTGAATATATGTTAAAAACGACTTGTCATAAGGGTCCTGCTGCAACCCCCGGTAGCTCCTTCCCTGAAGTGATGTCACAAATATGTTACAATTGTGAGAGGAACTGTCTGATGTTGATTTCTAAATCAACACCAGACTGAGTTACTGTTGGTGTTCATTAAAAATCAACACTGGACAGGATTGCTTTTCATTTAACTCTTTGGAACTCTTTAAGGAAACTAACACTCAAAACTAAAACAAAACACTAAATACAGTGTTGAATTAACGCTGTATTTTTAACATACAACACTTACACTGGAAATCAAACACTTTTGATTTTTCTGTGTACACAGCAAATTTGCTTGAAATCAAACACTTTTGAAAAGAAGATGCGTCTTTGGAGAGTGCTCATGCGTTTTGCAAAAGCAATCTGATTCGTTCCTCTGGGGCACATATTTTTATCCAAAAGGTGTTTCCTTGTTTTTAATTTATGTAATTATGCAATTAAGGTGTGTCCTCTCTTTGCATAGCTGAAACCAGTTTCAAATTACTAAGTTGAAAAGTTCGAAGCAATTTTATTACCTTCTGGGAACCTATTTAAACTCAGAGATAAGACATTCTCTTCTCTAGACAGAAAGAGTAAAGTTAATCTTAAACAAGATTTATCCCATTCCAAATTGAAATGTGATGTTACTCCTAATTCCTGGTTGGAACAAAGCCTCTCGTCTTTTACCAGAGTTCAACCAAAAGTTAACTTGTCTTAGACCTATTTTATTTCCCTGTGTGCAGTAATTTTAAATTGACATGAAGCCTGGTATGCAAAGTGGCCCAGAACATCTCCATTCTCTTAAGATCAGTGGTTCTTAACCTGGGTTTGATCGAACCCCAGGGGTTTGAAGAGTCGGTCTCAGGGCTTCGGCGGAGCCCTGAGACCCCCCGCGGAGGTAAAGACACGCTTTACCTCCGCGGGGGTGGTGGGGGGGAAGAAATAATATTTTATTTATCACTATAGAAGGGTTTGGTGAATGCGCATATGAAACTGGGGGTACCTTAAAAAAGGTTAAGAACCACTGTCTTAGATCAAAGCACAGATTTTAAGAATTAAGACACTTATAAAGTATTCCTAAGCAATTTCAATAGAAAGACATTGATTCTAGACATTTTCAAATTAATGTTATTCTAGTTTCGATTATATGTTTGGCTCACTTAGTGTTACAAATTTAGCCTGATTTAGACACTACCAGTGCTGTTAATATAAAACTACAAATTAGACTAGTTCAAGTTATGTTAATTTCAACTAAATGATATTCTACTAAAAAATTTAGTTTGTTTTTCCTTAAGTTTTAGTGTTTTTGTGTGGGAGATGACTTGACTTTTCTTCTCCACTGCCTGTGTGCCAGAGTTAATTTATGGTGTGTGGTTCCTTCCTGATAACAGACATTCTTTTCTGCAGGGCTAACTTAAAGCCCTCTTATTCAAACTAATCCTGCTCTATCTACCTTTTTCACTTTTGGTAAGATTAACTGTATTAAACACTAAGAATATTCATTTTTCCTCAACAGTAGTCAGTAATCTAAGTTACTTTTTCAATGAGTAATCAGTAGTCTGATTAAAGTTACTTTTTAAAGTTAACTATGCCATCACTGGTGCCATCGCAGGGAAGGAGGGGGAAATGTTTCTCAAAGGGTTTGTTTGGTTTGATGCAGTGCAGAAGAAAGAGAACCCTAACAGCTGAAAATGTAGCAAATATTGGAATTTTGTTGTCCAATTGAACTGAGTCTACTGGATGTGAAAACACCCCTAGACACTGATTGATTGGCATCTCAACATGAAGATGAACATCTCATGTACTGGCACTTTAGGTCATTTCTGGATTTCTTTTCCTGAATTTTCTAGGTATGACTTTCAGGTGCTCCAGGATATTGTTTTTTAGGTAACAACCCCTTTGTTCTCCACTCATCCAGTGCACATCAACCTTATTATCATAAATTCCACTTGGAAAGATTTAATTGACTATCATGCTAAGAAATCAGGGTTGGTTTAGCATACAGGAATCGTGTGAATCATTGATAGTCCTGTTCCACAAGGACCAGAGCTCTGATCGTCTAACTGTGGGGTTTAACCTTTTAACCCAGCCATTAGGAAACCGAACCTTGACGCTTCGAATGGAGAGCCGCTCTGAGATCTGTGCCACGCTCTGGACTGACAGCTTGAATGGATGATGGGGCTGTGTGGGCCTAATGGACTGTCAGAGAGAGCGTGGCCGAGATGGATGAAAGGAGGGAGAGGGGGACATAGGAGAGCATCAGAGAGAGGGAATACCAAGAAGAGAGTCGGAGGAATGATGGAGAGGCGCAATGACTTCACACAAAACCTCATTTCTTCAGTTTTTCTTTCTCTAACTGCCCCTGTCTCTCAATTCCTTTAGGTTTTTATCCCCATCGTTATTTGAAATTGTCTGAACATCTAAAGTGGAATAGTTTCTTAAATTGTAATTGTAATTCCATATAACTGGATGTAAATAAGCCCAGTTATTCTTGTAAAGATGCTAAACAATAAAAGTTATTTATTGAAATTGATTGTAATTTTGACATAATTGATTACTTGATTTGGAAAGAAACTAAGTTAGATTATAACTTACTTTTTTAGTTACTTTCAGCAGTTGCTGACAATAATCCTCTGCCACCTGTAAAAATGACATTGCGCTTTGCCAATGCAAGTTATTTTATAATGGTAACATCAACTACGTATCTCAGGTTGAATTGAAGGGAAGATTGTTTAATGTTTTCTCCATTGCAAACAGTTCAATAAAATTCCAAATTTTTGTTTCTTACTCAGCAAGTCAGATTTTTTTAGAATTTTAATTCATCAAGTAAACCTAAAGGCAAGAAAAAAGTAAAACAAATTTCTTCCAAAACGGTCCAGCTTTAATCATTTCAAGAACATAAAAAAGTGTCAAACAAAATAAACTGCAAATAGCACATATGTTTTCTGTAATTAGAAAGCTTATAGTTCATTTAAAACTTTAACCTAAAAAAATGAAAATATCAAATAAGTGAATGTATTTCTTGTGCTTTGCCTGACTGTTTCTTCCATCTCTTCTGGCAGCGATTACACTGATCCTGCCAGTTCTGTTCTTCTCACAATGATACACAAACACTGAATGACAACATCCCACTGGACAAATGTGTGTGTGTGTGTGTGTGTGTGTGTGTGTGTGTGTGTGTGTGTGTGTGTGTGTGTGTGTGTGTGTGTGTGTGTGAATTAGAACAGAGTAGAAAGGGAAGATGGTTCAGCTGAGTGCCTTTGAGGCTGGGATGGTGAAAGGTGCTGAATGGATTGTAGTTTTGAGTTACAAATACACACACACACACTTTTTTGCCACGCTATCTTTGTGAGGACTTTCCATTGACTTCCATTTATTTCTATATCCTAACCGTAACCAAAACTCAATCACCCTTTAGTCCGACACCTGACTCCTAACCCTCCAACAGCATTTCCCTTATTGGGCCCAGGGTTCAGTGAGTACCCACAATGAAATATGCGTCAGGAAAATGGTCCCCACAAGGTCCATGCTGCACACACACACAGATAATATCCTTTGGAAGTGAGTGGGTAGATCATAATCCTCTTTGTAATTTTTCACAGTGTATGATAACTCCGTTGACTCAACAGTGACTAAGTTGACAAGTTGTCTTTGTCAACAGGGAATGTGTTTGTGCAGCTCAAGCTTGTAAAAATCCTGTGTCACATTCCTGAGCTGTGGACACAAATGACGACAATAAAGAGGATCTCTAATCTCTTAATATTAGAAGTTACAAGGAGTGAGAAGAAGCAAAAGAGCCGAGTAAAGCAAAGAAAAACCTTTTAATACATGAAATGTGTGCTAAAGTCTCACTGGAGGTCAGTGAGAGGACAGGATGTAAAAAGATGGAGGTATCACAGAAATGGAAAACTGCTCAATAATTTTCCAAAGATAAACTCTTCACAGCATGAGCAATGTGGAAAAATTGTACTGTAAGATTGGCTAAAAATTCAATATAAAGGACAAGTTGTCTTAAGAGGTGTCTATGTGGGATGTGCTTATTTGATCTTAAAGAGAGATTAGTGCGAAATGATTGACTAGTCAGAAATGAATCATGTAAACGATGCAGCGGGGAGGTTTTTTCCCTATTATTACTTTTTATGTCCTATCAGGCCTGTCAGTGTCGAAGTGGGGCTAACAGATTTAGTTCACAATCGGACCACAATGGTTTTCACTATGACTCTCCATAACATTGGATATCAGTTTCATTTCTTTCACCTGTTCCTGGATTTTGAATGTGATTCCAGTTTATTTACAAAAAAACCTGCCTTTTCACAGATTTTTTCATTGAGCATTGCTAATATAGTCAAAAGAAAATTGAGCTTGGGAAGCTGAAGTAGGCTCAATGCTCAAAGCTAAACATCCATTTTCCTTTGCTGTGATTGGCTGCTACTCTCCATGGTGGAGATGAGGAAGATTGGACGATTTACAGCAAAGGAAATCATCCATATTTCCTTTGCTGTAACCCTATTTAGGGTTAGGCTAGCTTCTGCATAGCACTAAGGTGGTTCTCACTGTGCGTATTAATGCATGTGAAGGTATCATTGGGGGTTTAACATGTTAAAATATGCATCTGCAAGTGTTCTTTGAGGAGGTATGAAGAGTTAGCAGATTTGATCTGTTTGTGGGCGCTGTGTCCCGAAACCAGGACTGGAGTCAACACGGTGTAGCTCTGGCAGTCTTTGTAAAATGTCTATGATATTTCTTAACAGATTCTTTTTATGCTTAAAGTAAATGTTCTCAAAGTAAACGCTAGATTTTAAAAATATTTCTAGTGTGATTATCCAACAGCAGTTTATGTTGTCTTTTTTTAATATATCGTTGCCAAACAAATTGAAGGTGATGAAGCCTAAATCTACATATATTAGTTTAAATGTTGCAACACGTAATTTCATTTATCCAAAGGGTAAAGAATAAAACACAACAAAAAGAGCCAAATAAGAAAAAGGAAAGAAACAAACCAAACTTGGAAGAACAAAACCTTAAATATCCTGCTTAACATGGAGACAAAAAGAGTTTACGTGGATATCATTAGTTTCAAATCTAGAATAGTACTTTGAGATTTTATATAAAAAGTAATAGTTTTTTTACTTGTAACAGTCATAACCTGAATCATTACTCCTCAGTAGTAAAACAGCATCAGATGTGCGAATGTGTTTGAGCCATTGATCAGAACATTTCAACCCTTTGGCCATGTTCCGGAAAGAGCAATGAGCAACACACACACACACACACACACACACACACACACACACACACACACACACACACACACACACAGAGGATGTAGGCGGCCACTATACTGTCTCTGTCACACACCTGGACACACATACACACACACAGCCTGGAGGTTTATAAACAGCCTGATTTGGATGTTGTGACTCTCTGCAGCTTCCCTCCCTCTGTGTAAAACAGCACAGCTTCTCCTCTCGCCTTCATTCATTTCTCTCATTCGCTGTCCATCCAGCTGCTGTTTGTTGTCTCGGTGTGCTGACTCGGCCTACACTCACTTTTCTTTGTTTTGTTCCCAATGTGCTTGTGATTTCCTTCCCTTTTTTCTCTCTTTCCCTACAGCAGCGCCACTCCAGTTGGCTCCTGTCTGTTGAGATGAGGCAAACTGAAACACAGTGAAGGGGTTCATGTTGATGAAATTGATCTGCTCAGGTAAGGTAGAAATGTCTGGAGGGTAGAGGGAGTGTTCATTTGTTTCCTCAAGTTACAGAAAGTATGATTTCATTTTGGATACTGAGAGGACTGTGTGTGTGTTTTTTTCTTGAATGACACTTACTGTGATTCATTTAATGTTGGAGGAGGAAGGTGACAGATGGCCTCATCTGGGAAATAAAAAGATGATGAGACTGTAAAGGGTCTCATTTTAAAGCAGTTTGATAGAAAACGTAGCAGATCCTAATGGGACAAAACGAAGTAGCAAGCACCAGCTTTAAAAAGGTTAAATCAGAAAATAAATGTATGATTTCTAGAAGTATAAATGAAGATTTTCATTGTGTTTAAACTAAAAATAAAATTAAAGTAATCTAAAGTAATCCTGAACTGAAAGTCTTTCAGACTTCTTTTTTGAGGAAGAAAAAAGGACAAACGCAGCTCGCTTTAACCAGTTCACAAACATAAAAATATGATCATAAACCTTGCAAAAGTACAGTATTTAGCTAATTTTTTTTAAATATATCACATTAAAAGAACAAACTTCACTTTATGACATGAGGATTTTATGTGGCAAACCAACAAAAAGCAGAAAATTATGATGGATAATTTGAAGGAAAATAATACCTTTTATTTTTTGTTTTGCTTTTTAACAAAAAAGAATCCAAAATGTTTGCCATGTATTCATTTTGCATTCTTTGTTTCTTTTTTTTACTGTATTTTGCCATCAGCATCTCTACTGTCCCTGCTAATGAAAAACATTTAACGACATGATGCTGCCACCTACATGTTTCTCTTCCAAAAGTCAATCAATTTTATGGTTGTTTTTGTTTTTGAAATAGCTTGATTTTTGTTACTCGCCATCTCGATCACAGACTAAAACTTAACATCATGTAAGGCTAAAGCACCAGTGAGCTAGCCTGGAGATGAGAATCGAGATAAATTGTAAAAATTACCATTGTAGAAAGCTCTCTATATCTAACAGTTATCTCTATTGCTTCGTACAGTGTCTTTACTCTCAGTTAGTGAGAAACAATTGCTTCCTGGAAGTGTCGTCTCTGTTGAGGTTTAAAATTTTACCCAATCGTGTTTGCCGTATGTAATGCGCATGTTTGATGCTACAAAACTTGTAATGTGTGTAAACCGCTTTGCTCACTTCCTCTGCTCCCAGGCAGACAGACTATAATGCTGCAGAAAAAACATCTTCTTCATTCACAACTTATTCTGTTCGCTAATTGGCCTGGTGGAAAATCTACCAGAGACGCTCCATTTCCATGGGAGAAATCCCAGACGCAATGGTAAAGAGAGATGAGAATCAAGATAAATTGTGTAGGAAAGCAATGACCAGTAATAAGAAATACTTCCACCTGCTGGTGAGCTTTAGCAGTCACTTACGCCCAATGTTCTTGGGGCCTGCCTATGCAATGCATGGCAGGAACCTACAGTTCTACACCCAATAAGCGGTCTCTTTACATCTTTTATTTATTTGTCTTCCATCACCGTTAATGCGCCCCGGTCGCTGCATGCACCCCCACAAAAGTGGTATCAAAACGTTCAGCTTGATCCTGAGAAGTGAGCTATTACTTTTAGTGGGATTCTGAGTTAAAATGACGACACAAATTGTGAAAAACAAGCAAAAAACGAGGCTGAGAATTTCTCTCTGACACACACACAGCACAGTGGAGTTCTGACTATAAAACTCTTTTTAACTCGCCCTCACGGGCACAAAAATCACCCTATTGGTCTCATAGTTGGTCATGACATAGATACATGTGCCTGCTCCCGAAAAAATGTTTTCGAAATTTTTCTATGGTTTATGGCCAAACTGCTTTAGACTGACGCTGAGTGTCTCACAAAGATAGGAACTCTTTCTCCACTATTCTGTCTGACACATACACAGCCCAGGTGCAGGTCATTTATTACCATAGCAACGGAGCCTGCAGGTCTGCAGCCCTGAGCTGCAGGCTATTATGGATTATTATTATGGCTATCATCGTCTGCTCTTTCATTTCGAATATTAAATCAGTTAAGTTTTTGGTTGTTCAAATACATTTTAAATGCCAGAATTACTTTAAAATGTTTGACCTCAGGTCTCGTAATGCATTGTGGAAAAATACATATTTCCTGGAATTATTCATATTTTGCTTACATACATTTATTATTTCTCTGAATTTGAGAGTGATTTGAAATTCCTAACATGAAGGTTGAAAATTTTCTAGAAAAAAAAATTATCCACTGTCTTTATTTTTTTATTTCACACCATGAGTGAGAACCACATGTGCGGAGCTTATAGTCGAGACTTCAAGAAAAGTCTCGAACTGAATTTCACTATTCATGAGGTTCATGTTCCCAGGTCCCCCTTGAAAATGAGATCTGGATCTCAATGGGGTTTACCTAGTTAAATAAAGGAAATTTAAAAAAAATAATTTTTTTTAAATGTAGTGGTGAACCAGGTCAGCTGTAGCAGTATGGTGATGGACCTGGCATAAGCTTTGGTGGTGTAGAGAACCCATCAGATTGATGTGCTCCTGGTACCAAGGGCAAGTCCAGCTGTGCAAGCTTATAGGCTTGCACATATGTGTTAGGACGTGTTACTGGTAAAGCGCCAGAAAGTCCCAAACTACATTTCTTGAGGAATTTAGTATGTCTAGTTGACCATTATTGTTATAAGAAAATTTGCAAATACTCACAATTTTGCGTTGGCATGACAAAATACAGATATCTGTTGATTTTGAGTTTATTTTGTGATCTGGAAATCACAAAAACCTGAGACTGAACAGAACTGTGTTAGATATTTAAATATTTCTATATTGTTTTATAACCTAACTCCGAAACATGTTCATCAGGATCTGCTGTTTCTTGGTCTTCATGATGCCGTTTGTTCACTATGTTCGACTTTACTTCCTGTCTGCCTTACAGTGCCTTCGTTTGCCATTTTGTGTCCTTGTAGGTTTTCTACTTTTATGGGGGGGGGGGAATTCACCAGAATTACACATTTTCAAACTCTGCAGAACAAGGCAGACATATTTATAGCTGACAGAAGTCTTAATAAAAAACGAGTCAATGGCTTATGCAACAACTCCTGACCGCTGGGGGCAAGAAAGAGGCAGGAAAGGAAGGAGGAGGATGTATGTATGTTGTGTTTTCATGATATGATTGCCCTTTATGTAAATGACCTTCCCCTTACTTTGTCTTACAAATCACTTCTGCTTCTTCTGTAGTGGACATTTCTGCCTTTTTAATGTCTCTCCAGTCTCCCATCAGGACTTTACTCATTCTCTTCCCACTGTTTGATCTATTATTCACATCCCTCTGACTCTTCCTCTCTTTCCCCTGACACCTGAAATCTCTCCATCCCCTCCAGGGGTTTTTAGACCTTCACCAGCAATGCATCTCCTCCTAGGAAGAGAAATAGAATGAATAAAAGAATAGAGCCAATAAAACGCCAAAAAAAGGCTGATAAAACGCTTCCGGACGCTTTGATAAAACTTCCTAAGGTTGTATTATGCTGGCTGACATTTTACAGACTGTCTCTGCAAGTTCTAGGATGAAAGCAGTTCCAAAAAAAGAAATGTGGGACATGACATTTCCTTTAAACTCCATGCAAGTTATTTCATTTCATATGTTCTAAACACTAAAAACAGAAAATATTTTCAAAAAATTCCTTTATTTCAATCATCTGTTCTGTGAGTTGTATAAGGGAGCATTACAGTCAGGATACAAGAAATTTTAATTGCAAGAATGCAGTCATCGTTACAGCAGAATAAAGATGCAATTTTATAACAATGTCTTAAAATTACAAGAAGTCGTTTAAATGAGAAATAAAGATTCAGGTTGATCTGATTAACCAGCTCAGTCCACGGAGTTCTGACATTTGTCAGTAATCAAGAGGATGTACATTTCCACCTCAACTGACCAGGTAAGCATTAAAGTAAAAATAAAAAAAAATACTTTATAAACAAATACTGTATACAAAACGGAAAAAGAGCAACTGATAGAAATACCTTCTATATAAAGAAAAGCAGAAAAGTTAATAGCAGGAGAAAAGTTGTTGGCAACATTAGCTCAGCCAATTTCTCCCTCCAGGAAGCCATCAAACTGAACTCCTATCTAACTCCAACTATAATAAAGATTAAAGAAAGAAAATGAAAAGTTAAAACACCAAATAATGCAAAATTAATAATTCAGATCTAATGTGTTCTGGAATCTTATTGACATTTTGCAAATTTCACAAATCAATTTTAAGGTTTCACAAATGTTTTATTTATTCTGCTGTAAGTACAGAATAATCTAGTTAAGTTTGAAATACATAGGTGTTGTTTTTGAAATACAACACATTAAATATGCTCAAGACAGTGAAAAATTTAGCCGTTTTCCGAATTAGATGCTACATTCGTAAGCTAACTTCAGCTGCGACTGATAGAATGGGAACAATATAGAGCTATATATGTTATAGATATATATCTATATCTGTCTATAAAGCATAGATATGTAGATTGCACACTGTACAGATAATCAAAACACTTAACGTTTACATAGCACCTTTGTAAGCTTGTCCCTGTTAGCTAGTCAGACATATGAGGCATTATGGTGAATACAAACGATTTATTAACTTACCTTCAAAGTTATTATGAAGTTCTGACACATGCAGCTTAAATCCTTTGTTGTAGTTGGAGCGTTTCAGGACGTCTGAATAATAAGCATTATTAATAGTCCTGTAGCGACTAAGGAGCCACTGTTAACATACTGTTGCACCGGAATCATTCTATATGGCAAAAAAATGCGGAAGTGCTAAAACAGACGTCCGTGGCATATACCCCATTCTTAAAAGATGTTGTTTTGAAAATGGACAGGTTGGGGCTTTCCAACAGTATAAACCTCTCCAGTGCCTCCTGCAGATGTGTGTTAGTTCATGTGTCTGTTGTTTTTCTAGAGTGGAGCAGAGCTACACATGAGCTTTAACACCATTAAAATTGACTCTCTCCCCGTTCCTCGTCTCTGCCATTATCTCCTTATTTGCTCCTCCATCAGTGTCTCCTCGCCGTCATCATTTTCCCCTTTAGCAGTTCTGAGAAAGAGGATGTGAAGGGAAATACGGGACTTAAAAGGCTCTGATGTAATTCACACTGAAGGATAAAGAAACCATAAACAGAGCCGGTCAAGGTCAGGGAGGAAACAGAAGTCAGGATTTTTCTGATATGTCATTATGACTGCTCTGGCTTTTATTTGTGTGGATGTTCCACGTTGAGCAGATTCTTTAGTAGCTTTACGGAGAAATACAAAGATCTTCTGAGCAGATTGTCTCACAGATGGCATATAATAGGAAGTTTAAACACTGGAAGGTTCTTTGGGTTTGATACCTGCTCATTTCAAACAGTCACCTTGTTGGGATATTTACCAATCTCCGTTGGTTTCATGGAGCTAACATGCTTAGATGTCAAATCAAGAGGAAAAATTCTTTCAGTAAATGGATATAATCAACAAATACGTTAGCTTAAATATGTTATAGGTCTATAATGATTTTAGAATTAATTAGAAATATCAATTGTCCCATAATTATAGAAAGTTATGTACATGTATGGGCAAAATGATAAACAAAGGCAATATGATAGATGGAAAACTGAAAATATCCATTTTGTTTTTCCTCATTACATTAAAAGTCAAATAAATCAAACAGTGTTTTACTGCAGTCCCAGTTTGATCGACCCATTTTTTAAAATCTTAATTCTGCTGATTGTTGTTGCCTTTTTGTTTTCATGAACACAATAAAGACTTTCTGGATATCAAACTGTGATTTAAAGAATCCGTTCATGATCTGTCCAGGACTATTAAATGTTGAACCACCAGACGTGATACAACCTGAACTGAAAAGAACAGCATAGTGACACGAGTTCTAGCTAGCAACAAGCACATGCTAACTCATTTAGCTGCTAATCTTTAGCCACTCATGGTTTTCTCGCACCGCTAACATATAACTGGTGTCTTCTCTGTTCCTCTGGCATCATTTAGTTTTTCACTAAGTACTTGAAGCACTTTGTAATGCCTTGTTGCTGAAAATGTACTATATAAATAAAATGACCTTTGCCTTTACAGTTCTGAGAAAGATTTAAAAGTTAACTTTTTATTAGAGGACTACTTTCTTACTTCAAAATAATAGTCTCTAGAATTCAATGGACTGTGAAGCTGAGTCTGGAAATTTACAGATTAGTTTGTACTGTTTTTTTATATAATTATTTTTAAAGAAAACATAAAGCAAGAGCAAAAGTGTATCAGGAAAATGTTATGCAACACACATATAAACCCATCATACATCTGCAACTTACATGATCATGAGAAATACTGGAGTTGTGTTTTAGAGTGAGGGTAACAGACAACCGTAAGCCTGTAAGTTTAGAGAGTGTGTGCATAAACACACCAAGCTTAGAACTCCATTTCCTGCAGACTTCTTTTCACATTGCTAATCAGAACAATGTTGAAAAACAACCTACCACAGACTGGTTGTAACTGAGCAAAGTTGGATTTCCAACAATGGCTGACAAATCTCCAAAGGATCTGTGGTTGGATTCATTTTCCATTTGGCTCACAGTCACCTAAACAGGAAATAGAGATGTCCAGTTTTAGATTCTGGCTATTTTATTCAAAGATATACATTTTTGAAAACTATTGAAGATTTACATGTACCATGAAAAACAAGGGTATATTTGAATACTCATAAGTGTCTCATTTTTTGCAACCTATTTTGTTAGTATTATTAATGTTATTTACTGTTATTGACTGAATCCTACCAAATCCGACTCTTGGTAGGATTTATTTCCCATGTGGTTCATACAGTTCAGGTGTGTCATCAGGAACTGAAAATAGCAAACAGAAATTCTCAGTTTGAAGCATCAATTATTTAAACAGATTTTCTTTCTAGTCTCTGAGCACTGACACAACCAGACCAGGACATCTTGCAAATCTCCAAGGCCTCCTGCACCTGCTCATAGAAATAGTTCCCATCACAAAGACATTTCTCATTTTCTGGCAAACGTATAAAAACCAAAGTAAAATTATTTTCCAGGAGTTCACAAAAACATCATAGAAGGTAATTAGGTAGAATATGGCTATGGCATTTATTTCCGTTTTGTCAGGAGATGTAGAAATTATAGAAGGTCCAGATATAAATTCATAAAAACACAGCCAGTTAAAGTTAGTAAATATCTTACTATTTACTAACTTTGGTGGCTTTTTGGACATACAAAAAACATTTTATTTTGCAAAACTTCGATGGAAACATGTTTTTTGCATCGCATGAATCACAGCCTTTTGTTACTACTGGTGAAAACCACATAGTTGGAGGATGATGCCATGTTTTAATGACATATGTGAATAAACTTATTCACATATGTTTTTAATTAAATGTCCTATTTAACACTGATTGTGAAATTGTGTGTTTTTAACATGAGCCGAACATTGATGACGTTCTGTGCGCATTTGTGGTGGAAATGCAGCTCAGGTTGTCCTCAAAAACAGGTTTGTTGGAGTAAAAGTAGTTAGTTGTGGAGATAAACAGACAGAAGAAGTGATCACAACAAGAGCTGTGGGCCTTGGGAGATGAATAAATTGAAAACTGGCAAATGATTAAACAGGAGGAAGGCAAGAATATGGGCCAGCAGGGTGCGATAATCTCTCTTCCTGCTATCCCACTTGGGAGAGAGGAAGGGAGATTAAGCCCAACTATGATGTATTCTGACCCATATTCTCACATGCTGGGATGTTCTGTGACCCACATTCAACCTCATTTCAATACAAACATCTGATTTAATGTGACTGACTGAGTGCTGCTATATGTTTAAAGTATGAATGCACAGAACACTATGCTTGGGAGAGGTTTTCTTGCTGTTTGTAAAATATGATTTATCCACATGCTCCAACACTTTATTACTGAGACAGAAAGAAGCAGCAACAGTAGGAAGTAAATATGTTTTAATGAAAACTGTTACCGCCCAGCAGGAATGAAGATAGTGCTAAACACAATTACTTATCACATGGTGTGTTTGAAAAGTTTAATACTCACAAGCTCTCTGCTAAAACTGGCATTCTTTAAACTGATCTTATTCACAGGGAAAATTCAGGGTCTGGAATGTCAAAACAAGGAGGTTTACTGGTACAGCCGATTGGCCTGGCATATACAAAACCATTTTGTTGGATACTGCATCCTGTCATATGGACGCACATTTTTGTCTGAACCGCTTTCTTCTGCATTCTACCACAGATTCATTCTCAATTTCTCAGCTAGAGCAGCATCCTTAACGGACATGACGGGCTCCAGAGGTCCCACTAAAATTCAGTGGACAGCAGATGCCATTGCAGCTTTTAAGGACATTAGCCAATCTTTGAGTAAGAATCCAGTGTTGCACTCACCAGATTTTGCAAGAGACGTTTTGTTGCAGACTGATGCTTCTGAAAGGGGCCTTGGGGCCTTGGGGCCTTGGGGCAGTGCTTCTGCAGGGACCACCAGACGACCAACATCCAGTTGCCTAAATCAGTCGCAAGCTGCTGCCAAGAGAGAGACAATATGCAACTGGGGAGAAGGAAGCCTTGGCTATTAAATGGGCCCTTGACTCATTTAAATATTATTTGCTAGGAAGAGAATTCACACTTCAGACTGATCACAGAGGCCTCCAGTGGCTAGAAAGAATGAAGGACACAAATGAGAGAATCACCAGAATCATCACTTGCAATGCAGTTATTTCGGTTTAAGGTTCACTGCATCCCCGGAAAAGATGCTGCTGATTACCTTTCTCGGTGCGAGAGTGAAGATCAGAGGAGTGTGTAATGGCCAAATCCATGGCCACACTCTGAAGACACAAGTCTGTAACTCTTTTATGCACAATTTAGTTTTCACAATTAGTTTCAGTAAAACATTTATTAGCTGATTTGGATACATTTGTTCTTTTTGTTAGCACGCACATTTAGTTAACATATGAATTTATGTCAACTTAAAGTTTAATTTGTTTGCTTTTTGTTTGTGTTTTGCTGGTACTTACCTGCCTTGGTGTAGCCAGACAAAAGATGGTGGCCAGGGCTCAGCAGGCTTAAATGCTGATTGGACTATACCACTAGCTCCTGCTGGCACGGGGTATTTGTAGTTTATCTGTTTAGATACGTTTTCTATTTAAGTAAATATTAGTATTTAAACTTTAATATTTTTTATTTTCATTTTGTGAGTCTTTAGTTTAGCCAAACTTAGCTGTACTGTTTGTTTTTGTGTTTGTAATTGTATTCTGTTTATTTACCCATATTGTGTCTTAATTGGTCTGATGAGCCAGTATATAAACCCCTGTGTGTCATTTCTTTGTTAGGTCAGTTATGTTTGTTTGTGCAGCCAGTTTGTTTACAT